>JAJONZ010013170.1:0-43287 GCA_029582445.1 Solanum paucissectum | reverse complement strand
GGTTATGCTTATTGCTCATGGTCATTTAATTGCTTCCGCGACCAAGGATGTGTAATGATACGCTATGAGGCTTGTTTGGGGTTCCTTCGGGTTCCCCATTCGCCGGTCACGTCTAGGCCCTAGGGTTGGGTCGTGACAGCATCAAATCGGTGACAAGAAAGTTAGCAAAGTCAGCAAACCAAGGAATGAGATCAAGAGTGGCGGTTAATACCTGCTCATTTGGGAATGAGTCACTTATGTCTAACTCAAGTTCCTTCTTCTTTTCTACTCCAGTCTAGACAGGTGATCAGCCAGATTATTTTCACAACCTCTTCTTTATTTGACTTCAATGTCAAATTTTTGAAGCAACAACACCCATCTGATCAATCTCGGCTTTGCAACTTTCTTTGCCATGAGATATCGCAGTGCTGCATGATCTGTGTGGAAGATCACTCTAGTGCCAAGCAAGTATGCCCTGAAATTTCTCAATAGCGTATACCACAGCCAGTAGTTCTTGTTCAGCAACAGTGTAGTTGCGATGTGCTCTGTTTAGTTATTTGATGGCATAATATATTGGATGGAAGATCTTATTGTGCTTTTTCCCCAACACAACTCCAAAGGCAGTACGAACCGGCATCACACATCACCTCAAATTGTTCCACCCCATCTGGTCCGATGATTACTTGGAAGAGACCAGCTTCTCTTCCAGACATTTAAAACCTTTCAGGCATGCATCCTCAAAAGTAAATTTCATCTCTTTCTACTACAATTTGCTCAAGGGAAGTGCAATTTTGGATAAATCATTGATGAAACACCTATAGAATCCTGGATGGCCTAAAAAACTTGGAATACCTTTCACACAGATAGATGGGGGCAACTTTTCAATTACCTCAATCTTCGCTCTGTCCACCTCCAATCCCTTTTGTGACACCTTATGGCCTAGGACTATGCCTTCCTTAACCATGAATTGACACTTCTCCTAGTTCAGCAGCAATCATCAAATATGTCACCTACCACAAAAAAATCATCCATGAATACCTCCAGAGTATCCTCTACCATATTCGAGAAGATGGACATCATACACCTCTGGAAAGTTGATGGTGCATTACATAATCCAAATGGCATGAGTTTGAATGCAAAAATACCATAAGGACATGTAAAGGTAGTCTTTTCCTGATCTTCAGGAGCAATGGATATTTGGTTGTACCTAGAGTATCCATCTAACAAATAGTACCACCCTTTTCTAGCCAACATGTGAAGCATTTGGTCCATGAATGGCATTCGAAAGTGGTCCTTCAAGGTCCACTTGTTCAGCTTTCTGTAATCCATGCACACTCGCCTGGAATCAGCTCGTTCTTTGCAATGGCTACCACTGTCATACCACCCTTCTTGGGCACATACTGCACTGGGCTAACCCAATGATTGTCAGAGATTGGGTACACCACCCCAACATCTAACTACTATATGATCTCCTTTTTTACCACCTCTTACATTGGTGGATTTAACCTCCTATGGTGCTCTATTCTCGGGTTGCAGTCCTCCTCAAGTTGAATCTTATGAGTGCAGATACCCAGAGGTATCCCAATGATGTCAGCAATGGTCCACCCAATTGCCCTTTTGTACCGTATCAAAACTTAGATCACTACTTACACCTCTTCATCATTCAAATCTGCAGCCATAATGACTGACAAAGTATTGTTAGAACCCAGAAAGATAGACCTTAGGCGACTGAGTAACAGTTGAAGTTCCAATATAGGTGGGTCCTCAATGGATGGTTTTGCTTGAGGATTTGGCCTTTTTTTCAGATCCATGTATAATTTTTTTGGAGCATAAGAATGTGCTCCCATGCTAGAACATTCAAAGTCTCCACATAATCATTCCTATAATCTACCTCAAAATTCATTAGCATAGCTGCCAAGGTTTCAACAATAAAATTTTCCTCGATAGCAGCTCAAGGTTCCCCTTCATCAAAGACATCTATCGCAGACACCACATTTATTTCTTATGGTTACTTCATTGACCTAAAACTCTTAAATTGTGCCTCTTCATTGTTGAGCCTGAATTTCAGCTCTCTACTCTCAACATCAACCAAATCTCGACCTATTGGCAGAAACGGCCTCTACAAAATTATGGGATCCTCCAAGTCCACCTCGTATTCCAAAATCACAAAGTCTGCCGGAAAAATAAAATTGTCCACTTTTACGCGCACATCACATAAGATCCCTACATGTTGCTTCACTAACCTATCTGCCATCATCAACCTCACCGCAATGTGTTTTGGAACCCCCAAGCTAAGTTGCTCTTAGTGGCTAAGGACATCAAATTTATACTTGCCCCTAGATCGCATATATCCTTTGCAAACTCAAATGATCCGATGGTGCAAGGTATAGTGAATGCGCCTGAATACTCTTTTTTCTGCACCAGAGACCTTGTAGCAATAGCACTATAATGATGGATATATTTTAGTTAGATCAAAACTTACAACTTTTTTCTTTGTGAGTAAGTCCTTCATGACCTTAGCATATCTTGGCATCTGCTCCAGAGCTTCAACCAATAGAATGTTCACTGATAGGTGCTTCAACATAGTTATGAACTTGGAAAAATTCCTATCTTCGGCTTTCTTCTTGAGTCTTTTAGGGAAAGGAGGAGGTGGTCGCGGTATCTGTTGTAAAGGCAAAGTCGCCTCAACTATTTTTTCCTTCCTCTCCACTGGCTTTACTCTTGGTTGAGCCTCTTCTATATCATCAACATGTTCAACTTCAACCTCTTATTCATAATTTCCCTTTAGACCCTATTCCTTCTCAGTAGCTGCACTTTTTTCCTTAGAAATGGCCTTACTGCTTTTGGTGGTGATGGCCATATAGTGTCCATCATTCTTGGGATTCAGGATAGTGTCACTTGGTAGTGCACCATTCTTCCTCTGGTTCAGTTATGATGATAGATGTCCTTAGAAATACTCTATCTGCTTGATGGAAATAGTCTGAGAATCCACTAGTTTACTCATGCTGGAGAAGTCACTCTTTATTTCTTTCACACCTGCATCAGCTGATTCCCCCTTTTGCAACACCTTAGCCAAAATATCTTCTAGTTTGGACCCGCTGGAACTACCACTTGCACGATCTCTATTACCTGGGGCAGATAAACACCATTGCTTATTCCTATAACCATCTCTATTTTTCCAGTTTCCTTGTTCTCTATTTGCTGGCCTGTCATACTGTCCTTCTCTAGAATAGTTTCGACCTGCATCTCCATAATTATATCCTTGGTTTTCCGAGTTATAATTTTTGAAACCATTTCCCAAGTATTTGGCCTACTCATCCAAGTCAATATCCTGATCTTCATACCTGGTTGAGGCTCCTACAACATTCACCTTCTCAGAACCTTCCATGATATTTTTCGTGAGTAGATCCATCTGGGTTCTCATGTGACCATATCCTGTATCTCCCACTTTAGTATCCCTGGTGTGCCATGCTCTATTATTCTTTGGGAATTGCTTCCTCATTAATGATCCACCACAAACTGCATCAATAATAGGCTTCATAACATAATTTAGCGATCTATTAAAAGCTTGTTTCAAATGTCTCTCAATGAGACCATGGTTCGGGAACCTTTTTAGCTTTTGGCTGAATCTCCACCAAGTATTATGCATTACTTCCACTGGTAGTTGCTTGTGTGCACCTATCTCATCTTTCATTTGTAACTCTTTTGATTCAGGGTAGAATCGTTTCAAGAAGGCCTTCTTCAATTCATTCCAATTCCTGACAAAATCATTTGGGATCTCATTCAGCCAATTAGTTGCATCTCCAGTGAGAGACAATGGAAATAGTCTTAACCTCATAGATGTATGACTAACCCCAGGAATTTCTTGTGATTCGTATATCGCCACAAAGTTCGCCAGATTTTCATTATCACCAGCTGCACCTCTGAACATACCTTTCAAGATCAGCAACTGAATCATTGTGCTGGTGATTGTAAATTTCACACCTGGAGGTAGTGCAGGTAACACTATTGCTATTATGGCTCCAGCTCTATCCATGTCTAAGTTAGCGTCTTCGAACACTATATGAGCTGGTTAATGTGCTTGACCAATTGAAGCTAGTGGTTGGTGGCACCAAAATATGATACGTCCAAACTTACACTTCAATTAAGAAGTATAAATGGTGGAAGTCAATTTATAGAACTCAACGTGAGTTGAGGTCGATCCCACAGAGAATTTCTTTACAGAAATAGTTTCACTGTCGTGTTTATTCAAATGTTGTTATTATTTCCCAACAAAGGTAATTGCAAAATGTAAAATATATTTGGTTGTAAGGTTCAGGTAACGAATATTGTTAGAAGTATCCAGATTATCAATTAACAGAATGTTCTCTTCAAGGTTGTGATTATTAATGAATAGAAACAGAGTTGTGTTTTGTATGACGTTACATCTAGCGTTGATTCATGAACGAGTTTCAAGTAATTTATTCTTTGCAAATTAAAGGCGAGATATATGTATTTAACACTTCTCAGTCTAATTAGATAGATTTTCACTCAAATCATATCGGTATTAGAGTGTGACTTGATTTTACCCTCGCTTAGCTTAATATCGAAGTTCTCTTCTCTCGAACTCAAACTTTCACTCTAACTCAACAGTTTAACTCAACTTTTTCCTAACTATCAATTTTCTCTCGAACAATTAATAGATACAGGCAAGTTCTAAAGCGTGCACTCATTAGAATGAATGAATAACGAAAGTTGTGTTAAGTTTCTCCAAATGTGAATCACCTTCTACTCGTTTAACGAATCTAAATTTAGATTTTAGTCATAGTTCCCACAACCATGGTTGTGGTGTTTAGCCACTCATGCCTTCAATTCAATGAGAAACAAAACATACTAGATACATTAAGAAGAATCAGTTACGAATATTTCCAAATTCAACGAACATTTGATATTTAGTAACACAAAATCAAACTTCCAAGATTGATTCCATGCTAATCGATAAAAACCAAAGTAGAGAAAATTTAGAAACTAGTCGCTCGTTCCAGATATGATGAGATAATTCAAAATTACGATCTAATTAATTCAAATAACTAGTCTAGTAAGAGTTCTACGTGAAGTAGGACTAAAATATCGGGCAGCTTCACGGGTAGTAAGACGACCCATCAAGGGCTCCATGGTCCGTGAAGCACTTTGTGGTCCTTAGAAATCTCAAAACATAGTCCTTCAAGTCCTGTTCACTGGACATCTACCACGATCGCCGTCACTGACCATTGTGAGGACTATGGCCCGTGAGGCCATCCGTGGTCTTTACTTGGTCCACCAAAATATTGCTTTTTAAGGCTTGTTCACTGGAACTTCGGACAGCATCACGACCCGTTATGATGACCACAACCTATCTTGGGGTCCCAAACCATAGTGTTACTCCTCAAGTGCTTCTCATTAGTTCTTCTCCACGAGTAGCTTCATGATCCGTCATGATGACAATGGTCCGTCTGGACCTCTTTGGTCTTCACTTAGAATTTGGTCATCAGCCTCAAGATTACAAGTCCATTGCTTTGTCACCACATGCATTATGAAGGCCCTTCATGATGATCACGACCATTGATGGGCCCTGTTATCCTTCCTTCAGTTCGTTTATTTTTTTCATATTTGTCAACTCTTTTCATGCCAGTGAGAACCTATTTAGACATTCAACAAACACATCAAATCTTACAAAAATACACCAGATTCTAGGTTTAATCCTTACTTTTGAGCATCCAATGTGCCAAGATGTCATGACACATCAGGAGGTTTATTTAAGAAGATTTTTTAATGCATCCAGGTATGGAATTACCTAAAGAGTACAAACCCCAAAAATGTTAGAAGTTCAATGGTATTGGAGACCCCGAAGCCCACTTGCGTATGTATTGTGACAAGCTTGTAGGAGTTGAAAGGGACAAAAAAATATGGATGAAGATATTCATGATGAGTCTCATGGGGGAAGCCTTATCATGGTACATTGAACAAGACCTAGAAAACTGGGTCAAATTAGTGGATATGGCTACGAATTTCAAGAATATGTTTTGATTCAATGTGGAAATTGTGCCTGACCGGTTTCATATAAAAAATTTGAAGAAAAATCCTAGAGAATCCTTCTGGGATTACTCTATTAAATGGAGGTCCGAGGCGGCTAGAGATAGACCTCCTATGGAGGAGTCTTAGATCACAGATTACCTCATTCGCGACCAAGAACCACAATACTAATATAGAATGATGCTCATGGCCGAGAAAAGTTTTGTATATATCATCAAGTTGGGTGAGAGAATGAAGAAGACATTAAGAATGGAACCATCATCAACTTGAAGGCTTTGCAAGACACCAATAAAGCCTTGCAATCTGGTGGAATGGTGGAGAACCAAAAGTCAAAGGAAACAGGTTCTTTGATGATGGCCCAGGGAGGGAAAACCCCCTATAAATACCAAATGACAACCCTACCTCCTTATCCATATCCTACATCTCCCTATCCCATGCCTTCATACTACAAAAATCCTCCTCCACAATATCAAAAAACAACCTTATCCTGTCTACAATGCCTAACCTACATACTTTCAATCCCCACCTACTACTCAACTACCAAGCTACTGAAATAGATCTCCCTTTGAAAAGAGACCTATAAAAACCTATACCCCTCTAGTCGAACCCATAGCTAAGCTTTACGAAAGGTTGAAAGAAGTTGGCTACATTACCCCAATCCTGCTTTGCCCGTAGATGTACATGCCAAGTGGTACGACTCTAACAAGGTTTGTGCTTACCATTCAGAAATGAAAAGTCATACCATTGAAGCTCGGAGATCTTTGAAAGACAAGATTCAAAAGCTTATTGATACAAAGGCCATCCATCTTAAGGATCCTGGGCCAAATATGAAAAACAATCCTCTTCCTAACCACCAGGTTAATACGGTAGAAGCTAGTGATATGGTGGATTTGGAGGGATCTATTTGGGTCCTTGAACTAAAACAGATGTTGACTGCTACCAACTAGATGTTTGTTGTAGTGCTAAGGCATGCTCCTTTTTGAGGTCAAGGTTGCTATGACTAGTCCTCCATTTACTATTCTTCAAGATTCTCCTCCTATAAAGTATTATACCCATGTTGTTCCGTGGGATTATGGGAAAGGAAAAGCAAAGGTGAAAGAAATAGATTTTGCAGCAGAAGTGACAAGATCTGGGAGCATATACACTTTCGAGAACCTGGTACAGGTTAGCTCTAGAAAATCTGAGCCATCTATTTAGAATTTGAAGAACAATGTTTCTAGAAGAAAGTGCAAGCCAAGTAATACTTTATTGTTGATTAATTAAGTAAAATTACATCCCAAATATACATTATGTCTTTGCTGCAATATTTATTAACTCATCGGAATGCTCTTATAAAGGTTCTAGATGAATCTGATATCCCTATTGGCATCACTCATGAGGAGGTACCCCAAATGTTAGGCAAGTATTTGAAGCATGCATGATATCTTTTCATGAAGATGAGTTATCACTTGAGGAAACGTCCCACAATAAAACTTTGTATATTTCTACCCATTATCAGAATAAGGTAGTCACCAAAGCTTTGGTTGATCTGGGTTCTTGTTTCATCATTCGTCCCTTGAGCATGCTAATAAGACTGGATGTGGATAGTTTGAAGATCCAAACTTGGATGATGAGTATGAGAGCACCTGATGGTTCTCAAAGAGGTTTTATTGTAAAGGTAACCTTGGACATCCTCATTGGTCTTGGTACATTTAGTATAGGTTTTCAAGTCATGGACATTCCAGCATCATACAATCTATTTCTGGGTCACCCCTGGATACATATGACTGGAGCAGTGCCTTCCCTTCTTCACATGTGCCTTAAATTTGAATTGGATCATGAAAATGTGGTAGTCCATGGGGAAAGAAAGCATCCTATGTATGCGGTCTAAGGGTGAGATCATCTAGACAAATATATGTTTCATACGGTGGAGCTTGTCGGCAATATTGAAGTATAACCATGGTATAGCCACAAAAGCATAGACATGATGCTCTAGTTTGCTTTCAAACTTGGGAAAAGTTTGGGGTCTAGATTACAATGAATAGTTTAACCTATACACCTACTCATCACTCAACCACTTTTGGTTTTGGATATAAATATACTACTAATGAATGGCTTGATTGGAAACCACATACAACATGGTACTATTCCCCACTAAAGAAAACCACTGAACCACTGTACTAGTCATTTTGATATGTCAGGTTCATGAATAATGTCACTGATGAGCTTCTAGAGGGCATGAATGGTTTGTATTTAACCAAGAAGGAAGAGAAGAGTTTCAATGTCGTGATCAAAGAGGAGGAGAAAGGGGACCCAGAGGAAGCAAAGAAGCAAAGATTGTCGTCAGTAAGTGGACTTCAACTCCATCCAGACCTCGCCGGACATCTGGTTAGCTTTGGAAGATGATCTTTACCTCAATTTTCTAACTTTTAGAAAAATAGTTTTGAATTCCAATATTTTTTTAATTCCATTTTTTCAAGTGCTACCATTACGAAACTTTTGAGCTTTATATTTGAGCAATAAGGTTTTATTTCCAATTTTTTAATAACCTTTATTTATATATACATTGTTTTCATCCAACAAAATTTGTTTTAAAAATGTTGAATCTTAGACTATGGAGCATAATGACACTGCCTAGCTTAACATACATGATTTAGAAGAGGTTAAAGAAAGTGAAGTCCCTGAAGAGTTAATAAGAAAATATGAGGAATTCGAGGAAAATCCTAATCCAAACTTAGCAGAAACAAAAGTGGTGAATCTGGGAAATTCTGAGGTATCACAAGAAACCCAAATAAGTATCCATATAACGAAGGATGACAAGAAAGAGCATATCAAGTGTCTCATAGAGAAGACATGACATGACTAAGAACTTTGATAGTAGCTCATCGATTTCCCACCTACCCAACTTGTCCTCATGTGAAGCTAAAACTCAAAATATACAAGCCTGGGTTGAGCTTGAAATAAAAGAGGAAATATCAAAACAATCGGAGGTCGGAATCCTTCAAGTGACCGACTACCCAACTTGACTTGCAAATGTTGCTATGGTGCCTAAGAAACACAGGAAAGTCAGACTCTATGTAGATTATCGGGATCTCAACAAGGCTAGTTGCAAAGGAAAAAATTGAATTTCCCAATATACACATCCTGATTAACAACAGTGCCAAGCATGAAACACAAGCATTCGTGGATTGCTTTGCTGGTTATCATATAATTGAGATACACAAGGACGATGCTGAGAAAATTATTTTCATCATACCTTGGGGTGTTTACAACTACAAGCTGATGTTGTTTGGGTTAAAGATTGTTGGGGCTACATACATGAGAGTGATGACCACCTTGTTTCATTACATAATCCATAAGGAAATAAAAAATTATGTGGATGATATCATCATCAAGTTAAATAAGGGTTTGAATCATCTAGATGATATTTTAAAGTTCTTTTCTAGACTATGCAGGTGTAATTTGAAGTTGAATCCTGCAAAATGTGTCTTTGGTGTTCCTGTTGGAAAGCTATTGGGTTTCAGTGTCTGCCGTCGGGGTATAAACTTGGATCCATAAAAAATCAAGTCCATTCATGATCTTCATCTGGCGAAGAGTATGAAAGAGGTAATTAGTTTCTTGGGATGACTTAACTATATCAGTCGTTGCATATCCCTGTCTAATGTCATTTGTGAGCCAATTTTCAAGTTGTTAAATAAGGATGCTACTGTAAAATGGACAGAAGAATGTCAACAAGCATTTGACAAGATCAAAAACTATTTGTCAAATCCTCTTGTGTTGGTTCCTCCTGAATCTTGTAGACCATTGTTGTTATAGATATCATATTAGACAATGCTTTTAGCTGCATCTTGGGGTAACATGATGAAACATGAAAGAAGGAGCATGAAATATAGTACATGATCAAGTTGTTCACATCATATGAAGCCTGATATTATTTATTGGGACTTACCTATTATTCTTTAACTTGGGTTGCCTAGAAGTTGTGACACTACCTGTCTTCACACACTACTTATTTGATCTCAAGAATGGATCCTCTGAAGTATATTTTCCAAAAGCCCATGCCTACATGTAAACTGGTTAAATGGAAGATTCTATTGAGCGAGTTTTACATAGTGTATGTTTTACAAAAAGTAGGAAGGCACAAGCATTGGCAGATCATTTGGCGGAGAATCATCAAAATCCAGACAAGTATATTGTGCAGCTAATCATATCATAGTATCTAAGCCATTACGACTTTCACAACAACAGTTAACTCAAACCACAATATCCACACATTCCCAGGTTCAAGCTACAATTCACAGGCAATCCAAGTTATTAATTAGTTCGTTCCATAGATGATCCTTACTTATCATCCATGCATTAACACAACCCCTAAGGCCAGATACCAATTAGAACCTTCCCAGTTCCAATTTACCTTATTTGTGTCCTTTCAGCCGTGACTGAGGCGTCCAATTCACTTTGTTGAGTTAAAAGTTGGAATCGGGAGATACCAATTGGACTCAACCTATACCACAAGTGACAATTTGCATGAAAGAAGAGAAGAAATGAAATGACTTCCTAGAATGCTTTATAGCTTCCTGAAGATTAGATGTGGACGTTAACACACAAATCCCTAAGAGTCTATTCCATATTTGCTCTTTTACTGAGAGACCGGTAGCATGGGCTCTGATACCAATTTGTCAAGACCCAACTCACCAGGCCATGCAGGCACCTACTCTAACACCTAAGTAGGAGAACCCTCAGTTCCTAAACCATTTAAAACATGCAGAAGATTAAGCAAACTGGAGATAAAATAACATTCATAAGTATTTTTATTAAATAAGGATCTTTGTTAACAATTCGAGTTAAGACTTGTAAAATAATTAACACCCATTGGATCTAGTCTAAACAGGTACAAGAGCTATTAAGATTACAAGGTATAAACATAATAACAAAATGTCGCAGCTCCCACCACACGGAAGGAGACATAGAATCTACTAGAGATTGACCTCGTCTTCACTTATGAAACATCACTGATCATACAACCAGACTATGCCAAAAAGGCATAGCAAGAGTAGTATCAGTACAACCACACGTACTGGTAGGCATCATCGGTCAACCCTATACCCACCGCATAATATAATAATTCGACTAGCGGGAAAACATGCAATAGGACCGTTCATTACTGCACCTTTATACCCTCATATCCTTACCATTCTGGATACCTTGCATATACTAGTACACTTGACCCTAACCCTCACTCGCTCCATTCTGATATCATCACTTAATACTCTACCTCTTAGAGTGGTTCTGGATGTAACCACTACCAACTAGGCTAACCACTCACAACATACCCTTGGTCATTCCACCAAAGCACTCAACCCCTGGCTGCATAATATGTACTATCAAGGATTATAATTGTTCCCATACAACTCCCCAGCCAGAGTAGCACATAACTACTTAACACTTACATCATATCACCCCCATGTACTTAGCGACACTAACACAGACCACCTGTTTAAGGTATACGTAGTAACACATGGACCCTTGGTCTCCATTTACCCTTGGTCTACAATTCATTAGAATAACGAGAAATACCACAAAATAAGCACAACTTACTGGTACAGTTATGTCACGACCCAAGGTTACACCATAGATGTAGCATGGCGTACTTGACCCGAAGGAGTCTCATACAAGCCCTTAGGATATCATCACATAAGATAAAATAAATAATGTGAAAATTTTAAAATTTTATCCATACAATTGAAGTCTTTTATAAAATCAAGTATAAGTCTGACTTGTCTCAATTAGCCATCTAATACAATCTTTGAATAAAAAATAGGGTCACAACCCTTTCAACATAAATTCAAAATGAAAGTACTAGAAAGAAACTACTAATGACTCATACGTCCTCGAATTTTGAGGATTCACCACAAGCTAGGAGAATAGTCAATCCAAGCTTGAACAAATATAAGATCGCCTTAAGAACCAGGACCTACACTTTCTGAAAAATGTAGAAAATATGAGTTAGTAAAAAAAATGCACTAAGTATGATAGTCATGCACAAAATCATGCTAAAAACAACATTTTAGTTGAAAAGATGCACTTCACCAAGTTTGAGAATCATCATGCACTTTCAGTATAAAAGCATTAGTCATAAGCATATTCAACATATAGATCATCATAGCATAATAGAACCATCTCATAAGTAACCCTAAGTTATACTTGTGCAATGCATAGATAAAGATCCCATAATCCCATCTATACTAAGTACCACTATTAGGCCACCATAATCATACTTACCATTCTTTATTCTCATCTTTAGTTAATACTCATTGACAAGGAAACCTTCACATTTACTAAGTCATATCAAGGAAAGCAACATATAGTAACAATCCAAGTTAACCATTAATGTTTACATTTAGCCTTCATATCAACATTCTTAATAGCATCATCATAAGAATATTCATTTCATAAAACATTATAACATAAAAGATCACACTATGACTACTCACAAAGTCTACTTGTGAAATGCATGGATGAAGTCACATACCCCCACCCACACTATGTAGTGCATTCTTGAGAGGCCATAGTTCATTATCATTAATTGTGTGGGTAAGCCTTAACCGACATAGACCATGTGACCAAATCATGGAATCTGGTGTTACCCACACCGAAAAGGCTGGTCTACTTTCCTAAGGTAGGACCAGTGACAATTAGCTTAGGTGGATCCACTACCTAATAACCTATGAGGGAACATAGTTTATGGGATAAGGAGATTGGTATTGGATACCCCACCTCAACTCACCTATGGTCATCCATCTCAAGAGATTTGTACTAGATACCCCACTTCAACTCAGGTATGAGTATCCATCTCAATGAATTCACACTCGTTGCTTAGCATTATTCCCCACAGAGTACTTAACATTTCATTACTTAAGTTGATTATTATGGGAGAAATGGGATACAGAGATTGCTACTAGATACCCAGCCTCAACTCACGTATTAGTATCCATCTCAAAAGACTGCTACTAGATACCCCACCTCAACTCACATATGAGTATCCATGTGTATCAATATCCATCTCAACACGACATTTATTCATAAAATAGCTCATAGATTCAATAGGTGAGAATATCCTCTCATCCTAAGAATCCTCATATTGTGAGAAAACCTCCCACAACATGTCATTCTCATTCATCAATGTATAATGGAGAATAACCTTTCAATAAACACAACATCATTATCATAATCATAAAACTTTATTCATACTTCATTCATAAGTGTGTGTGAGAGAGAGTAGCCTTTCAACAATAGCACAATTACATCATAGTCATAATCACATTACTTTCAAAGTATTCGTAAAGCATTTACATAAATATCATGAACATACATAATTCTCATAATTCACCCTTTAAGGATCGTGGATCATAATTCACCAACACATCTAGAATTACTACATTAGACATGGATGATGACATAATTCAAGTAATCAATTCATAATATTCATAATTCTATAACATTTTACTAGTATCAATCAATACCCACACTTTAAAATCCAATTTGAGAAATTAGGGTAATTCATAGATTCTTGAGGAATTCAACTTAAAATCATACAAAATCATCAATATATCCATCAACAAATATAATTCAATCAATTAAAATGAATTTGAAAGGAATCCATGATATTGAAGTCAAACCCTAACTTTTGGGTTTTCTAATTATGAAATTTGGAGGGGCTCTATGGGTGAAGGATACCCATAGATGAAAAGCTACTATACCTTATTAAAGTTTTACCACGAATTTGAGGAGAAATCTTGATTTTTCAATGCTAGATTCACCTTTCTTCTTTTTCTTCTTCCTTAGAATTCTAGAGAGAGTTTATTTGGGGAAAAGTTGGCTATGAATTTGGGTTTTGGGATTTTTATGAAGTGAATGGGTTAGTTAATAACTTATAAAGTCTTATATAAGTATATTAAAATAATATAAAATGACCTGACAAAAAACTAAATAAAATATGAATTATCTAAACTACCCATTACCTTGGTCGAGATTGGGCAGGTTGCAGGCATGACCAACGATCCATGACCCACAGACCGTGGGTGGGTCTACGGGGGGTGTTGCACCTTCATGGGTGGTGGACCGAAACTCCACATTTGGATTCTTGACCCACGACCCCTCCCCACGGGGCGTGGGTCCACCTACTGGGCATATGTCTCAGCTGTAGATGGGCCCGTTTAGGCAATTTCTTAGAGGCTGTTTTGGGTCCTCCTAAAGGACCCATGGTTGGTCCTTGGGGAGGCGCACCTTGACATTTAACCCCTAAAACCTTCATTCTAAGTACGAGAAGCAAATTTTAAGACACTAACACTTAGGACAAGCTCTAGTTAAGCCTACTAGTTTTGGTGGTATTACATTATCTCACCCTTGGGAACATTAGTCCTCGAATGTCGATATAGACACCTTACGGAAATAAAGACTCAAGACTAGGAGCCCATAAAACATGAAACATCAAAATAATGCACACATTGAAAGGAGGAAACATCAACTCCATCTCAACATACTTAATGCAAAACAATGAAGTAGGAACTATATCTAACAACCCATTATGCATGAAAACTACAACATTTCACAAATTCGCTGGAGGAACTACCTTCTCCAACTCAAAGCATGGTCATCTCAATAACATGAGGTAAATTATGTAATTACTCTCAAAAGCACATTAAAGCATGTTCAAAAATTCATCTCATGAAGCATATAGGTAACTCATACTAAATGCACATCAACATGAGGGACATAAATCATGAAAACTCATTTTCTTTGAAAACATGAATTTCATCAAGAAGATACATAACATAAGGAGATCATGGAAACTCATAAATCACACATGACTCCAAATCATGAATTAGGCCACAAGGAACTCTTTGTCTCAAGCTAGAATATGAATTGAACAAAGAGATGAGGATATCGGAACTCTCAACAATCTTGCTTTCTAAGCATACCATCACCCCCCGCGAGTAAACCCCTACTAAGGCTAACTTCAAAGTCTAACAAGTAGCATAGGAATATTAATAAAATATTTACATCTATAAGGAACTATCAACATACCGATGCTTTCATCCGGAGAGACTCGTTTGTTCAATCTAGACCGGAGTGCATAGAAGCGACCATACTTTAGAGAATTGAGATTCGGGACACTAAGTGAAGCTTGCTTGGCCTCTCTCCCTTTAGTGGTGAGTGTCAGGCAATCTCTCATCTTATGACCTTTCTTTCCACATCCAAAGCACCCAGCCGTGTCGTCTAGGCCCTTACCCACATGTTGTTTCCCACATTTAGCACATGTAGATCTTTCAAAAGAAGAACCGCCCTTATTTCCTCCTTTATATTTAGGGTTAGAAATCTTATCCTTATTGACCATTGGAGAATCTTGGTTGGAGGACCTCTTATTGAACCTTGGTTGACCTTGTTCATCGGACCTAGCTCTTTTTACCTCTCTATTCTTTCTCTTGAGTTTTGACTCATCAATTTGTTAAGCGTACACCATAAGCCTAGAGATATTCATGTTATCATAGAGCATTGTTGTACCACATTCTTCTCCCACTAAGTCCGACACGCCCGTCAAAAACCTACTCATCTCATCCCTCGGATCCGCCACCATAGATGGAGCATACTTGCATAGTTGGGTAAATTTCAAGGAATGCTCGTTAACACTCATGCTACCTTGCCTAAGGTTAATGAATTCTTCCAGCTTAGCTTCCCTCAACTCACGGGGAAAGAACCTATCAAGAAAGACTTTCTTAAACACCTCCCAATCTATGAGACCCGCTCATACTGGCATATTTTCTTCCATTCAGTATACCAAACTTGGGAAACAACCTTCAATTGGTAAGCAGCTAGTTGTGCTTTTTCTACCGAAGTCACCCCCATAACATCAATTATTTTATAGACCTCTTTCACAAATTCTAGAGGATCCTCTCTGACTTTGGAACCAAGAAACACGAGAGGGTTCATTCTAGCAAAATCTCTCAATCTAGAAGCCGTGGAATTCACATTACGGCTCACATGAGTTCTAACATCCCTATAGACTTGGGTCGTCATAGCTTGGGCTTGAGTTGTCATGAATTGAGCCAACATTAGAAGAGCTGACCTAACCTCAACATATGACATAGCCGAATGATTAATCGGAGCTTCATTAGCTTGAGGAGTTTGATTCACTTGAGAAGCTTCTTCATTGACATTGTCACCCTCCATTCTTCTTGTATTAGCCCTTTGTGTATTCATTTCCTGAAGACACAAGAGAAGAGTTAGGAGAGGGACTTTATAAAGCTAAACTCTATGGAATGACTTAACAATAATGAAAGAAGTGTAGTTTCCTAATCATATAGCCTCTCATTGATAAATGTGGCGCGCCTCACACTATGAACAAGACTCTACTAGACATGGCTTATGAGACATCATCCTAGAATCATTCTAAGCCTTGTGCTTTGATTACCAAGTTTGTCACAACCTAGGGGTACACCCTAGATGTAACATGGTGTACTTGAACCCGAAGGGGTCTCATACAAGCCCTTAGAATATTATCACATAAGATAAAATAAATGATGTGAAAATTTTAAAATCTTATCCATACAATTGAAGTCTTTAATAAAAGCAAGAGGAAGTCTAACTTGTATCAATTAGCCATCTAATACAATCTTTGAATAAAAAATAGGGTCATAGCCCTTTCAACATAAATCCAAAATGAAAGTACCAGAAAAACCTACTAATGACTCATACATCCTCGAATCTTTAGGACTCACCACAAGCTAGGAGAATAGTCGATCCAATATTTAACCAACAAAAAATCACCTTAAGAACCGGAAGCTACACTTTGTGAAAAATGTAGAAAATAAGGGTTATGTATCAAAATTCACTAAGCATGAAAGCCATGCATAAAATCATGCTAAAAGGACATTTTAGTTGAAATGAATGCACTCTACCAATCTTGAGAATCATCATGCACTTTTAGTATGAAAGCATAAGTCACAAGCGTATTCAACATATAGATCATCATAGCAAAATAGGACCATCTCATAAGTAAACCTAAGTTATACTTGTGCAATGCATAGATAAAGATACCATAATCCCATCTATTCTAGGTACCACTTTTAGGTCACCATAATCATACTTACCATTCTTTATTCTCGTCTTTAGTTAATACTCATAGACAAGGAAACCTTCACATTTACTAAGTCATATCAAGGAACAAAACATATAGCAACAATCCAAGTTAATTCATCTTTACATTGAGCCTTCATATCAAAATTCCTAATAGCATCATCATAAGTATATTCATTTCATAAAACATTATAACATAAAGGAACACACAATGGCTACTCTCAAACCCTACTTGTTCAATGCATGGATGAAGCCTCATACCCCCACCCACACTAAGTAGTGCATTCTAGAGAAGCCATAGTTCATTATCATTCATTGTGCGGGTAAGCCTTACCCGACATAGACTATGTGAGCAAATCATGGAATCCAGTGTTACCCACACCGAAAAGGATGGTATACTTGCCTAAGGTAGGACCGGTGACAATTAGCTTAGGTGGATCCACTAGATAATAACCTATGAGGGCACATAGTTTATGGGATAAGAAGATTGCTACTAGATACCCCACTTCAACTAACGTATGGGTATCTATCTCAAGATATTGCTACTAGATACCCTGCCTCAACTTACGTATGGGTATCCATCTCAATCAATATCCACTCGATGCTTAGCATTATTCCCCAAAGAGTACTTTATATTTCATTAATTAAGTTCATTATTATGGGATAAATGGGATACATAGATTGCTACTAGATACCCCACGTCAACTCACATATGAGTATCCATCTCAAGAGATTCCTACTAGATATCCCTCCTCAACTTACGTATGAGTATTCATCTCTATCAATATCCATATCAACCTGACATTTATTCATAAGATAGCTTATATATTAAATAGGTTAGAATATCCTTTCATCCTAAGAATCCCCATATTGTGAGAAAACCTCCGACAACAATTTAGTATCATTCATAAATGCATAGTCGAGAATTGCCTTTGAATCAACACAACATCATTATCATAACAATAGAACTTCATTCATACTTCATTTATAAGTGTGTGTAAGAGTAGACTTTCAACAACATCACAATTACATCATAGTAATATTTACATTACTTTCAAGTATTCATAAAGCATGTACATAAATATCATGATCATACATAATTCTCATAATTTGACCTTAAAGGACCATGGATCATAATTCACCTACACATCTAGAATTACTACATTAGACATGGTTGATGACATAATTCAAGTAATCAATTTATAATATTCATAATTCTATAACATTCTACTAGTATCAATCAATACCCACACTTTAAGATACAATTTGAGAAATTAGGGTAATTAAAGGATTCTTGTGGAATTCAACTTACAATCATCAATATATCAATAAACAAACATAATTCAATCAATTAAAACGAATTTGAAAGGAATCTATGATATTGAAGTCAAACCCTAACTTTTGGGTTTTCTAGTTTTGAAATTGGGGTTTTGGCATAGATGAAAAGATACTATACCTTATTGAAGTTTTACCACAAATTTGAGGATAAATATTAATTCTTCAACCCTAGATTCACCTTTCTTCTTATTCTTCCTTGGAATTCTAGAGAGAGTTTATTTGGGGAAAGTTGGTTACGGATTTGGGTTTTGGGATTTTTATGAAGTGAATGGGTTAGTTCATGACTTAAAAAGTCTTACATAGATATATTAAAAAAAATATAAAACTACCTCACATAAAACTAACTAAAATAGGAATTACGTAAACTACCCCTTACCTTGGCCAAGATTGGACAGTTTGCAGGCATGACCCACGACCAATGACCCACGGATCGTTGGTGGGTCTACATGACGTGCTGCACCTACGTGGGTGGTGGCCTGAAACTCCACATTTGGGTTCTTGACACACGATCCTTCCCCACGTGGCGTGGGTCCACCTATTTGGCATAGGTCCCATCCATAGGTGGCCCCTTTTGGGCAGTTTCTTAGGGGTTGTTTAGGTCCTCCTCAAGGACCCATGGTTGGTCCTTAGGGAGTCGTACCTTGACGCTTAACACCTAAAACCTTCATTCTAAGTACGAGAATAAAATTTTACGACTCTATCACTTACGACAAGCTCTAGTTAAGTCTATTAGTTTCCGGGGTGTTACAAGTTACACAGATTTATGGTTCAGTCACCCTCTCAGAGCAATGTACAGTTCCACAATTTCAATAACAAGTAGACATATATGATAATTTAATGGTTCTCTCATGGAATCCATACCCAAACTGTTAGTGTACCGAAATGTGGTACCCAATCAAAATTAGTGTGCCGAAATGTGACACCCGATCCAATATATATGCCGAAATGTGGCACCCGATCCAAGTTAATGTGTCGGAATGTGGCACCCGATCCAATCAACACAACCACAATCACATTCATAAGAACAATATTCATTATCATACAATCAAGTAATAGGCTCATGGCATGTAATAATTTATACGTAGTCTTTTCATTATAATTCGAGTCGTGTTCTCTAATATCATTCATGTACACAAGCATAGAAACAACAACAACAAACATACATCACCCAAACTAGAGTTGAACACTCTCCAGCCTATTTCCCAGGACAAGGCTTCCTTTAATGATTCCCATCTTGTTCTACAATTGATAGTATATAAACAATCATCCCTTTTTTGGTGCACGAAGGCCTAAGCGTGAATCCTACCATCAATTATCAACATACTACGTAGTGAGAAATAGATATATAACTACTCAGCTAAATAAACCTAGCCTACCTGGGTGCCAAGCAGATGTAGAGAGGTTATGGCTCCAATCTAGGCTACCGAACGAAGAGACGGTGGATTTTGACCGAAAGTCCGCAAGTTATCAACATCATTACGCTAGAAATATCATTTTCCTTCCTTCCCAAGCCTAGAGAATCCTTTTGAGGTTTTCTGGGGTTATTCTCACCTCTATTTGGTGTTTTAGGAAAAAATAAAAAATAAAACTTCGCGTTATTTAAATTTTGTCCCGTCCATCCTACTCTAGTGGCCACTTATCTCGCTAGAGCGCCGCCGCCATAGCAACATTTGGTCTGCTCTAGCAAGCTTAGGGGCCCAGTTTTCTAATGTTTTTTCATTTCCTAACTAACGATGGTTTGGGTCATTACAAATGCACATACAGAGTGAACCATTTTTCTTCCTTACAAACAAAACTGGAGCTCCCAATGGAGAGATACTAGGTCTGATGAAACCCTTATCCAACAGATCCCTCTATTCATATCTCAACTCCTTTAGTTTCACCAGAGCCATTCTATAAGGGGGACTAGAGATAGGTTGTGTATCTGGGAGAAGGTCAATTTCAAAGTCTATTTCTCTTTCGAAAGGAATATCGGGTAGATCATCGGGAAACACTTCCAGAAACTCATTTACAATGGGGACTAACTTAAGATTAGGGATTTCAGAATCCACATCCCTTACCCACACTATATGGTAAATACAACCCTTCGAAATCATTTTCCTGGCTTTAAGGTAAGAGACAAATTGACCTCTAGGCATAGAATTTCCCCCCTTCCACTCAAGGATAGGCTCATTTGGAAACTGGAACTGGACTACTCAAATCCTACAATCAATAGAAGCATAACATGAATGCAACCAATCCATACCAAGGATAACATCAAAATCTAGCATGTCAAGTTCTATCAAATCAACAAGAGTAACTCTATGGGATAAGGAAATGGGACATCTTCTATAGAACCTCTTATGCACCACAGAATCGCCAACTAGAGTAGAGAAAGAAAATGGTTCTAATAACACACCGGGGAGCACATCAAACCTTACAGCCACAAAAGGAGTCACAAAAGACAAAGTATCACCTGGATCAAGTAAATCATACACATCTATTTGGAAAACCTTTAACATACCGGTCACCACATCCGAGGAAGTCCCTTGATCACCTCTAGTTTTGAGAGCATTGAATCGGCTTTGCTTAAGAGCTTTTGCACCCGAACCACTTGAACCAAACGAAGGGTACGGTTGAGTCATACGATGAGTATCTCCCTTAATCTTAGAAACAAAAGGACAATTCCTTATCTTGTGATCCGTCTTTCCACACCCAAAGCAAACATTAGAACCCGCTAAGCAGTTACCTTCATGATTTCTCCCACATTTATAACAATTAGGCATCGAAGACCTATTACCATCTCCTTGAGGTTTTGGGTTAGACACCCTCTCATTGTTAGACCTTGGAGGAGAATTAGAAGAACCTTGCCTAGAGAACTTCTGCCGGAATTTTGAATGACCCCGTCCACCGGACCTAGAATGTGAAAAGTTACTTTCATCTGTTCTTGCCCTCTTTGCTTCCCTAGATCTTTCCTTAAGCTTTCCTCCTCAAATTTTTGGGCATGCATCATAAGGCGAGAAATGTCCATGTCATCGACAAGCATAGCGGTGTGGCATTCTTTGACTACCATGTCAGACACACCCGACACAGACTTGCACATCTTTGCCCTATGATCCGCTATGATAAAATGAGCATATTTGGATAATTGAGCGAACCTTAAAGAATATTCCCTTATGCTCATATTTCCTTGCCTAAGGTTGATAAACTCAAGTACCTTGGCCTCTCTCATCTCAACAAGGAAAAATCTATCAAGAAAAGCACTTTTGAAGCTTTCCCATTCTATGGGACCCATCCACTCCTTTCGGCCTTGCCTCTTTCCATTGATTGAGCCAAATCTAAGCAACCCCTTTGAGTTGATAAGCGGCCAATTCCGCCTTCTCTACCGGAGTCACTTTCATAATAACAAGTATCTTTTAGACCTCGTTGATAAACTCTTGAGGATCTTCCTCAATTTTGGAGCCACAAAATTTTGGAGTGTTCATCCTTGTAAAGTTCCTCACTCTTGCCACCGTCGTACCCACATTTGGATTCTCGGGAGCTACCACCTCTCTATTGTGTTGTGCCATCACAGCTTGAGCCAACACTTGGAAAGCCGACCTAAACTCCGCATTTGTTACATTCTCAGCCAATGCATCAATCGGAGCTTGAGGAAAAGCTTGGGGAGGAACTTCTTGATTAACATTGTCTCCCTCCATCCTTGTAGCAGCCCTTGTAGTAGTCATGTCCTGAAAACTATTGGGCAAGGATTAGGAGAAATACTTTATAGAGTCAAACACCATGGATCGACTTAGAGAAATGAAGAAGTGAGATTTCCTAAGCATCTAATAGTCTGTCATTCATAAATGTGGCACACTTTACACTTATGAACAAGACTTTACTAGACGTGGCTTGAGACACCCTAGAACCATTCTTAAACCTTGTGCTCTGATTACCAAGTTTATCATGACCCAAAGGTACCCCCTAAATGTAACAAGGCATAAATGTAACACCCCGGAAACTAGTAGACCAAACTAGAGCCTCAACCTACGGTTCTAAGGTTTGATGTATCTGAAATAGAGTCGTAGATGAGACTTTCCGTACTTTGAATGAGGGGATTAGTAGTTGAACGTCAAGATACCTATTAGACCCCGTAGTTTATAAGACTATCTATGGAATGGTATAGGGTTTCAAGGGCGTAAGCTAACAAGGTAGAGTGAAAGAGATTTTATTCTCCTAGGTGACTAATTGGTGATTGGGCAGGTTGATCGCCCAAGTCACTTGGCGATGCACAAAAGGGAACCTAAGGTCACCTAGAGGGCTGTCCCTTTACCCTTGGTTCTGGAATAAAGGGTGAGCTAAGTCATAGCTTGGCAACCTACTTGGCGGATCGCATATTGTCCCCCAAGATCACCTAGTGAAACTGCCCCATTATTGAGCTTTCTGGAAATTTGGGCGAGCCAAGGGTCCACTTAGCGAGTCACCTAATGCCATTGGCAAGCCATTGGGGTGTAAAGGGCGAGGTAAGACGTGAATCCTAGTAATTTTTAAGTTAAAAACATTTAGGGTCCCTAGTCTTTACCAAAGTTGACCCTACCTTATTCTATTCCCTTCCTGACAACTATATAAGCTAATTAGACCTAAGTTTACCTCATTTAATTCATTCAACCTAGAATTAAAATAAAACCCACCTTCATCCTCTCCATAAAATATTTCTCTCTCTATGAAGAACATCCATTGAAGAAGGAGATAGAGCTTGAAGCTTGGGTCATGAACAAACTCCATTGTTGAGAGCTTGCTTTAGGGCTTTGATTAAAGGTATGTTTAGATTTTCATCTATGGGCTCTTCCACCCATAGAGTCCCCTAGGAACGCCCAAGATTTGTGAAGAAGAACCCCAATCTAAGCTAGGGTTACTTCCAATGTATGGGTTTTAGGTGGGTATGATCCCAAAGTGTTGGATACTACTCATATATGATTAATTTAGTATTGATTCATGATATTATGAAGAATTTATGTGAATTCCTTGTCTAACCCTAATTTTCTAATTATGTGGGTTTAGATCTTTTGATGAGAAACTAATGGTTCTTGATAGATCTTCTAGAGTTATCACCATGTATAGAACTTATCCAAGAATGGGAATATGAAATCATGAATTGAACTAGGCTTATGCATGTATGATAGAATATGAATTGAATGATTAGAATTGGGACTCTATGATGAATTATGCCTACAATTGCCTATGATTAAGGCTTATGAATGATGTGTATTGTGATCTAGACTAGTATGCTAATGGTGGAGTAAATCTTGAATGTAGGGCTTGAATTCATAATGTTGATCACTACAGCTTATAAAGTAAGTCTAATATGAGGAAATAGATTGCATGTACGTAGAATGTAATAGGTATTCTCCCATAGAATAATTCTAGATTGGAAGGTTAATTACGTAAAATGAATCATGCTCATTAGAATAGAATAGCATGAAGTTGAGCCTCATGATTCCTTCATGTATAGTTGAATTATGTAGCTTGGGATGGTAGATCTCATGGTAGCTTGGGATGGTAGATCTCATGGTAGCTTGGGATGGTAGATCTCATGGTAGCTTGGGATTGAAGAATTAAGCTCTCCTATGGTTAGCTTGAATTAGCATAGGTAGGATGATTTTCGTGGTAGCTTGCATTAGCATACGCATGGTAGCCTAGGATTGAGGATATATACTCTCCTATGGGTAGCTTGAACTAGAATGCCTTCATGGTAGCTTGACTTAGTTAGGCCAAGACCATTTCAGGGTAACTTAGGATTGAGATACCACACTCTCCTAATGATAGCTTAGGGTTGAGGATTCATACTCCCCTAAGGATAGCTTGCATCCTCTTGAATGATTACATGGTAGCTAGGTTGGTATACTTGTATCCTTCCTAGGATAGCTTGGATTGCATGGTAAGGTGTTTTCCAGGGTAGATAGGTCTAGCATGGAAGTATACTATTCTTTAATAGTTTAGAATAATGAATAGTAAGCATTGAGTCAGTTAGCCTAAAGAAGTACTTAGTGTGAGTGGTAGTATGGGATGCCACACATACATGGCACAAGCATGACTTGAAACTACTTATAAAGTGTCCTCTTATGTAATGTATGCCTATCTTGGATTGTTGCTATAGTTTCCTTCCATGATATGATTGACTTAAGTTGATATTTCCTTCTCAATATGAAGTAGGTCTATAGTGACACCTAGAGATGGTAAATATGAATACGGTGACTTCAAGATATGCTTAGTGTGTGTGGTATTATGGGATGTCCCACATGCATTGCACAAGCGTGCCTTGAGGTTACTTAGGAGTATAGTACTCTTATGACATGAAAACCTAGGTCTTGACTATGAAGGTGGACTTTGACCAGGAATAACCAAAGAGAGGTGCTTAGCTTTGATAGTATTATGTGATGCTATCTTTGCCTTGCACAAGTATGCTTGGAGGGAGCTTGCGGAGTAGTTCTCTAGAATACGAAAGACAAATGGTTGAAGTATGAAGTTATGTTCCTCTTATGTGGACTTGTGATGATATGAGGCTTATGTTGGAGTTTATGTTATGAATATGTTATTATCTCTTATGATCATGTCTTTTGTTGACTAACCATCTTGAGATGTTTTATGTTGGTAATGTTAGCTTTAATACTTGGTACATTTTGTACTAACGAATATTGCCTACATTCTTATCAAATGTAGGGTGTTGAAGATTGAATTGCTTTGGAGGCTAGGTTTCTAAGGTGTTTGAAGACTTGAAGAATTTGTGAGTCCTCATAGCTTCGAGGACAAACCCACTATGTTCATTTTATGTCATTTCCTATGTTTTAGACTTATTATGGGCTGCGTACTTTTATTCATGTTATTGATAGATGGTTTTCAGACATAGACTTAATAAAGACTTCCTCTTTTATGATATGTTTTAGATTGAATGTTTTAAAAAAAAATTCCTATTTTCCCTACTTTTCTATGATCGTATGTTATGATGATGCTAAGGGTTTGTATTAGACCCCTTTGGGGTCGAGTATGCCATGTTACATCTAGGGGGTACCCCTGGGTCGCGACAAACTTTGTATTAGATCATAAGGTATTGGGATAAGTTTTAGGATGTCTAAAACCACATCGAAGTAGAGTCTTATCCATGGGTGTGAGTCGCGACACATTTATGAATAGGAGCCTATTGGATTCTTAGGAAAAGTCTGACTTCTTCATTCTCTTAGTCGTACCGAAGAGTTTGGCTTTAGTAGGCCCTTCATCTAATTTGTGCCCGTTGTTTTTCAGGGTATGGCTAATACAAGGGCAAATGCTAGGAGAGAAGAGGAAGACAATGAAGACCAAGAGATTCCTCCACAAGTTCCACATCAAGCTCCTCCTCAAGTTCGTAATAACCCTTTAATTGGGAATGTCACTCTAGTGGAGTTTAGGGCTTCTATGCAATTTTAGGCTCAAGCCTTGACGTCGCAAGCCAATGGAGAGGTGGTGTATCCGGCGAACCCTATAGGGGGAATGGGTGCTTATAGGATTAGGGAGTTCTTGAGGATGAACCCTCCGGAGTTTAGTGGCTCCAAGGTGGAAGAGGATCCAAATGGGTTCATAGATGAGGTTTATAAGACACTTGCTATCATGGGGGTAACTTCTAGAGAAAAAGCGGAACTAGCCACTTACCAATTGAAGGATGTTGCCCAAATTTGGTATGAGCAATGGAAAGATACTAGGCCGGTAGAGGCGTGCCCTATAGAGTGGGTAACTTTTAAGTTGGCATTTCTAGATAGGTTCTTTCCTCGGGAGTTGAGGGAGGCTAAATTGGAGGAATTCATAAATCTTAAGCAAGGCAACATGAGTGTCAATGAGTATGCTCCATCTTTGGTAGCAAGTCCTAGGGATTTGATGAATAGGTTTATGATGGGGGTGTCCGATTTGGTAGAAAAGGAATGTCGTATGGCAATGCTTGTTGATGATATGGATATCTCATGCCTCATGGTGTTTGCCCAACAAATAGAAGAATTTAAACTCAAGAATGAGAGGGCTAGGGAGAAAAAAAGGTATAGGGTGGATAATGATGGGTCCAATGAACATGGTCATTCTAGTAATCGACATAATTTTTCAAGACAAGGCTATTCTAATGCTCCTAAGTATAATGATGAGAGGGTGTCTACCCCTAGGCCACAAGGGAAAGGTAGTGAGTCCCTAAGGCCCACTTGTTTTAGGTGTGGTAAGAGGCATGAGGTAAGTGTTTGGTCGGTAGAGATGGTTGTTATGGATGTGGTGAGAGTGGCCACATGAAGAAAGATTGCCCAAAGGGAAAGGCTAGTATAAGAGAGGGTAAGCAAGTAGCCCCTGTGGGGAAGGTGAGCCTCTAAAGAGGAATAGGTTTTATGCTCTCCAATCTAGAGAAGATCAAGAGTGATCTCCTCATGTCCCTTTCTGGTATGCACTTCTTTTATGTTTTAGAAAATTTCCAGATTTCTTGTCTTTTATGACTTGTTATGTTGGACTTGTTGTTGTCCTTGCTTGAAATGATGTTTACAAAAGCATGTGTGGACTTACTCCCAAGGGGTAGATAGTGTGCCTATTCCATAAGGTCTTTACATGATTATGTGTTGCCATAATTTCTTTGTATGTATGTTTTTGAAGATGTGTAGGCTTTTTTAGAATTGACCTAATTGCATTGTGTTGCCTCATGTTGTAGCATCTTTGATTTGACGTACATTTCTAGGCTCCATGAAGGTATGTTGAGCATGTTGTAGCGATGAGATGTTAGTTCCTCCTTGGAAATAGGTGTGTATGTCTCGTTCATGCATTTTGACTTGGTAGATGTAGTTCCTACTTCCTTGATTTGCATTAGGTATGATTAGCTTGGAATTGAAGTTTCCTTGGTTAGTTGTGTGCATCTAGATGTAGTGCATGCATGATGGGCTGCTAGTCTAGAGTTACTTCATTTTAAAAAGTGTTTATAAAGGTCATTCGAGGACGAATGTTCCCAAGGGGGAGATATTGTAACACCCCGGAAACTAGTAGACGAAACTAGAGCCTCAAGCTAGGGTTCTAAGGTTTGATGTATGTGAAATATAGTCATAGATGAGACTTTCTGTACATTGAATGAGGGGCTTAGTAGTTGAACGTCAAGATACGTGTTAGACCCCATAGTTTAGAAGACTATCTATGGAATGGTATAGGGTTGCAAGGGCCTAAGCTAACAAGGTAGAGTGAAAGAGATTTTATTCTCCTAGGTGACTAGTTGGCGATTGGGCAGCTTGATCGCCCAAGTCACTTGGAAATGCGCCAAAGGACACCTAAGGTCGCCTAGTGGGCTGTCCCTTTACCCTTGGTTCTGGAACAAAGGACGAGCTAAGTGTTAGCTCGCCAACCTACTTGGCGGATCGCCCATTGGCTCCCAAGATCGCCTAGTGAAACTGCCCCATTATTCAGCTTGCTGGAAATTTGGGCGATCCAAGTATCCACTTGGCGAGTCCCGTAGTGCCCTTGGAGAGCCATGGGGGTGAAAAGGGCGAGGTAAGACGTGAAGCCTAGTAATTTTTAAGTTAAAAGAATTTAGGGTCCCTAGTCTTTAACAAAGTTGACCCTACACTATTCTATTCCCTTCCTAACAACTATATAAGCTTATTAGACCTAAGTTTACCTCATTTAAGTCATTCAACCAAGAATCTAAAGAAAACTCACCTTCATCCTCTCCATAGAATATTTATCTCTCTAAGAAGAACCTCCATTGAAGAAAGAGATAGAGCTTGAAGCTTAGGTTAAGAACAAAGTCCATTGTTGAGAGCTCTCTTTAGGGCTTTGCTTAAAGGTATGTTTATCTTTTCATCTATGGGTTCTTCCACCCATATAGTGCCCTAGGAACCCCCAAGATTGTGAAGAAGAACCCCAATCTAAACTAGGGTTACTTCCAATATATGGGTTTTAGGTGGGTATGATTCCAAAGTGTTGGATACTACTCATATATGATTAATTTAGTATTGATTCATGATATTATGAAGAATTTATGTGAATTCCTTGTCTAACCCTAATTTTCTAAGTATGCGGGTTTAGATCTTTTGATGAGAAATTGATGGTTTTGGATAGATCTTCAAGAGTTATCACTAGGTATACACTTATCCAAGAATAGGAATATGAAATCATGAATTGAACTAGGCTTATTCATGTATGATGTAATATAAGTTGAATGATTAAAATTGGGACTCTATGATGAATTATGCTTAGAATTGTCTATGATTAAGTCTTATGAATGATGTGTATTGTGTTCTAGACTAGTATGTTGATGGTGGAGTAAAGCTTGAATATAGGGCTTGAAGTCATAATGTCTATCACTAGAGCTTATAGAGTAAGTCTAATATGAGGAGATAGCTTGCAGTACGTAGAATGTGAATGGTATTCTCACATAGAATGATTCTAGATTGAAAGGCTAATTAAACAAAATGAATCATGCTCGTTAGAATAGAATAGCTTGAAGTTGAGCGTTATGATTCCTTCATGTGTAGTTCAATTATGTAGCTTGGGGTGGTAGATCTCATGGTAGCTTGGGATGGTAGATCTCATGGTATCTTGGGATTGAGGAATTAAGCTCTCCTAAGGTTAGCTTGAATTAGCATTTGTAGGATGCTTTTCATGGTTGCTTGCAGTAGTATAGGCATGGTAGCCTAGGATTGAGGATCTATACTGTCCTATGGGTAGCTTGAACTAGCATTGTTAGAATGCCTTCATGGTAGCTTAACTTGGTTAGGCCAAGACCATTTCATGGTAGCTTAGGATTGAGACACCACACTCTCCTAAGGATAACTTATGGTTGAGCATTCATACTCCCCTAAGGATAGCTTGCATCCTATTGAATGAGTGCATGGTATCTATGTTGGTATACTTGTATCCTTCCTTGGATAGCTTGGATTGCACGATAAGGTGTTTTCCATGGTAGGTAGGTCTAGCATTGTAGTATTCTATTCTTAAATAGTTTAGAATGATGAATAGTAAGCATTGAGTAAGTTAGCCTAAAGGAGTACTTAGTGTGAGTGGTAGTATGGGATGCCACTCATACATGACACAAGCATGACTTGAACCTACTTATGAAGTGTCCTCTTATGTAATGTATGCCTAGATGGGATTGTTGCTATAGTTGCCTTCCATGATATGATTGACTGAAGTTTATAGTTCCTTGTCAATATGAAGTAGGTCTATAGTGACACCTAGAGATGGTAAATATGAATACGGTGACTTCAAGATATGCTTAGTGTGTGTGGTATTATGGGATGTCCCACATGCATTGCACAAGCATGCCTTGAGGTTACTTAGGAGTATAGTGTTCTTATGACATGAAAATCTAGGTTTTGACTATGAAGGTGGACTATGACCAGGAATGACCAAAGAGAGGTACTTAGCTTTGATAGTATTATGAGATGCTATCTTTGCCTTGCACAAGTATGCTTGGAGGTGGCTTGTGGAGTAGTTCTCTTGAATACGAAAGACTAATGGTTGAAGTATGAAGTTATGTTCATCTTATGTTGACTTGTGATGATATGATCTTATGTTGGAGTTTATGTTATGAATATGTTATTATCTCTTATAATAATGTCTTATGTTGACTAACCATCTTGAGATGTTTTATGTTGGTATGTTAGCTTTCATACTTGGTACATTTTGTACTAACACATATTGCCTACATTCTAATCAAATGTAGGGTGTTGGATATTGAATTGCTTTGGAGGCTAGGTTTCTAAGGCGTTTGAAGACTTGAAGAATTGGTGAGTCCTCATAGCTTCGCGGACAAACCCACTATGTTCCTTTTATGTCATTTCCTATGTTTTAGACATATTATGGGCTACATCCCAAGACTTTTATTCATGTTATTCATAGATGGTTTTGAGACATAGACTTAGTAAAGACTTCTACTTTTTGATATGTTTTAGATTGAATGTTATAAAGAAAGTTTCGAATTTTCCCTACTTTTGTATGATCATATGTTATGATGACACTAAGGTCTTGTGTTAGACCCCTTCTGGGTTGAGTACGCCATGTTACGTCTAGGGGGTACCCCGGGGTCGTGACTATACAAGACCCCAAGAGGCCTCATAGAAGCCACTTAGCATATCATAACATAAAGTAATAGAAAATCGTGCGAAAATTTAAAACATTTCACACAATCAAAGTCTTACTAAAACTAGTGGAAGTCTAATACAATTGTTGGAAACCATCTAATAAACTTGAATAAATCATGGGACACAGCCCATACAATAGTCCAAAACATAATAGAAAGACATAGGGTAGAATTTTGGTCAAATCCTCCAAGCTATGAGAGTTCACCAAATCTTCACTCCTAGATCAACTATGAACCTAGCCAGGAGTGTGAGAATCAATATGGTCGGACCGTACATTTTGATATGACAGGTAGGCAAGAGTATGTGTTAGTACAATCATGTACTAAATATGATAGCTTTCACAAACAACATTAACATAGGCATTATATTAGTCAACATAAGACATAAGAATAATCAATACATATAATGCATCATAATGAAATAGGAATACTTCCTTAAGTAGCCTCACTTAAGCTTAGCCAACACTTAGGTCATCCTCTCCTAGTCAAGCTTATATCATGGAAAGCATATCTAGCAACACTCCAAGCTAACAATCTTCATAACATAATCACATTATTCATACTTACTTTTAATGACATGGGGATTCGCCTCTTTGCCTAACTTATAAAGGCTAATGGGTATTCGCCTCTTGCCTTACTTACATTAAGATCATAGATACTCACCTCCACAATCACATCACATGAGTTGGTTACTCGCCTTTACATCATTTCTTAAGGATCATGGGTACTCGCCTCCATGTCCATTCATCACAGTAGGAATATGGGGAATCACTTCTTGTTCAACTTTAAGAGGTATGGAAAATCACCAAACACCCTTCAATATGGAGGTCAAGGATAGTCGCCTCTAGCCTCATCATTTACAAAGTCTTTTAATCTAGATTCATTTTATGTGAGCAATCCTTTCAACCTAGAATCATTCATGTGAGTAAGACTTTCACATTCATACAATCAAGCTTAGAAATTCATTGTAGGAAGTATCTCTTCCATACTACAACATCAACAATCAATAATTCATAGTCTAGGCTTTACTCTCAAAGCACTACATCTCATGATCATCATCAATTCTTTAATCTCAAGCAATATAATCATAATTCATCAATCGTATAAGGAGATATCTAAACCTATAAAGTTTCCCTTCAAGGCATTAAACCCAATTTCATGTATTCTAGGTTAAAAACATGGAATAGGCATGGGTACATGTAATTCTACCAATTCAATAACAAACAATCATAATCCAGTCAATTGGATCATTATTCATCATAGGCCACAACATTGGAAGAAACCCTAACAAAAATTGGAGATTTAGACTTCACAATTGGAGAATTCTAGGGGACTCCATGGGAGGAAGGATCCCATGGATGAAAATCCATAATACCTAAGTCACAAAGCCCACAAAAGCTTGAAGATTGGGAGACTTGATCTTGACCTAGCTTCAATCTCTTCCTTCTTATTCTACTTTCTAGAGAGAGAATATTTGAGAGAGCATTTGGGTTTTTCTTTTGGGATTTGAGAGAATGACTTGTATGGGGGATTTTGGGGGTTAAAAATACTTATATAGGTATCCTAGACTTAGTCAAAACAACACCACTTCATTATAATCAAAATTAGAAAAGACCCGTATGCCCCTGAAATAACTGCCAGCCCACAATCCACGGACCCCTGACCGATGGACCGTCGACCGACCTACGGTCTGTCTAGGTCAAGCATCATTCGATGGTCGGAGACTGATTTTCTTGACCTCGACCTATGAACCATTGACCACACATCGTGGTCTGACCAAGAGTCCGTTGTCCAGGTCGTGGTACTGAGGTCTAGATCTAGACTGAGGTGACCAACCAAGGACTCCTACCTATGGTCCCTGGGTTAGTCCACGAGCCGTGGGTGGCTGGCCGTGAATGGCACTTGTAGTTTTCAAAAAGCTGTTATTTTGCCTCGTTTAGAATCTGGGGTGTTACACAAGGACTCCATTCAATTCACTTAGCTCTCATAACATAAGAAATAGAACAATAAGAGTAAAATAATACTCCAAGTTCAAAACATTTTATAAAAGCAAAGTGGAAGTCTAATACACTTGTCTCATTATAGTCATTTAATACAATAGAATGAAATTGGGCCTATCTTATTCATCATGTCCAAAAGAGAAATACATGAGAGAAACTATAACAATGAAAGTTTGTCTTCTAAGCATGAGAACTCACTAAGATCAAAAATATCTCAAGTCAACCTCTAGCCACGAAACTGATGACCTTGAATGTCGGACCCTACATTTAGGGGAATGTAGGAAAGAGTATGCGTTAGTACAAAAAAATATACCAAGTATGAAAGCCATGCCTTAAACATTTAAATAATGCTATAAGGGACATTTCATTCCATGACATGCATTTGACCAAGTTAAAACATGATACAGAAGAGTTAGAAAACATAAGTCATAAATCATGGTCAATGCAATCTAACTTCATCTTTAAAACCTTTGAACTCGTATGTGATATTTCATGAAGTAACCTTAGTTCATTATTACTTGTGGGGAATTAGCCTTGACCAACATAGAGAAGATGTGAGCTATAACATGATTCTCCGGTGTCTCCTACACCGAAAAGGGTTGTCTTACTTGCCAAAATAAGGACTATGAAGTTCTAGCCTAAGTGGATACACTACATAATAAACCTATGGGGGTACATAAATAAGGGATAAGGAGAATGCTACAAGAAATCCAACCTCTATTACGAGAGAGATTCCATCTCATGAAATTGCTTATAAAAATTTGGCCTCTACTATGGCAGAGCTTCCATCTCATCATCAATATCCTCTATGGGCTAAGCATAAATCCCACAGAATAGTCAGTTCTTACTTGACTTTATTATTCATCGAAAGGTGACCTTGGACAACATATCCAAGCTAGTTCATTAGGATAGCTCTTACTCTTTGATTCAATTAGGTGAGAAAGCCTTTCAACCTAAGAGTCCTTTCTATGTGAGAAAACCTTTCACATCTTGCTATTATGTGTTTATGAGAATATCCTTTCACAACACAACATCATCATTGATACTTTACTCTCAAAGCACCCTTACAACATTTGCATAGGTTTGATAAGAAAATGCACAAGTCCATATTTTTCCTCTTGACGCTCAAAACCCATTTTCAGTCATGAATGCTTAGAAAACATGGGTTGGATATGAATTTCATCATAAATACACTTAAAGCTTGCAATACATGCTTAATTTCATAAAAATTTCCCTTGAAGATAAAAATCCCACATCATATGATTCATAACTTGAAAATATAAGGATTACATGGGTTCATGAGAGAAATCATCATAACATAATAGTATTTCATCAATTAATGCATAAGAGATCATAATTCAATCATTTATATCATTAATGAAAAGAACTCATGATAATTGAAGAAAATCCTAACTTAATTGGGAAATTCTACCTTTAGAAATAGAGAAATTTGGGAACTCCATAAATGGAAGGAATTCATGGATGAAAACTATCATACCTTGAATCCAAAAGCTAGCCTTCAATGGAGGAATTGTGACTTGGCTTGAAACCCTTGGTTGAATTCTTCTTCTTCTTCATGTTATCTAGAGAGAGAAATATTTGTAGAGTTCTTCTTTTGTGAATTTGGAAGAATAAAGTGAATGGGTTAATTTGGGGGTTGACAATACTTATATAGGGTTCTTGGTGAAGGGCAAAACGACGTAGTATAGAAACTAACAAATTAGGAAAAGACCCAACTTCCCCTGAACTTAACTGTTGAACCTTGACCCATGACTTATCACCGGCGGACCATGGTCAGGACGACGGACCGTCCTGTACGGCCGTTGTTGGTGGTCAGGGAAAATGTCCTGACCTACCGCTCCTAGACCATGGACCGTGGACCGTCTGTAGGTCCAGTCGTCATTCTGCCCTGGAGAACTTTTGAGAGACCAATCCACGGACCCACATATGGTCTGTGGTCCACCCCACGGGCCGTGGTTGGCCCTAGTGGATGGCACCTGGATGTTTAGGATTTTTTTGCTATGGCGCCCTCTTTCGGATTCGGGGTGTTACAGTTATTCAGATAGTGATTGGGCAGGAAGCGTTGATGATATGTAAAGCACTTCTGGATATGCTTTTACACTTGGTTCAACATGTTCTCGTGGAATTCAAAGAAGCAAGAGATGGTAGCTCAATCTTCTGCAGAAGTAGAATACATTGTTGATGCTAGAGCAACTAATCAGGATCTATGGTTAAGATTGATTCTACGTGATCTAGAGCAAAATGACATTGAAGATACTGTCATTAATGTTGACAACAAGTAACCAATATTTTTGGCAAAAAATCCAGTGCAACATGGTCACAACAAGAATATAATTGTGAAGTTTAACGCTATCAGGTAAGCATAGAAGGATGGCGAAGTTTAACTTGTTCATTGAAGCTCAGATCAACAGATTGCAGACATCACGACTGAGGTTCTTCCTAAGGGGAAATTTGATGTTCTAAGGGCTAAGTTGGGAGTATCCAAGAAAAATCTCAAGGAGGAGTGTTAGAAAATGAGATATTTCTAGATGGTTTTTGTTTAATGGTTATTTTTTTTAAATATTTTGTTAAGTATGTAAAGGAATGATAGTCCTTGTTTTATATAAAGTATTTGATAATAAAGTCAATTGTGGTTAGATATGTATGGTCCTCTACTAACTTTGGAAAAGCTTATGTAGATATATGTGTATATGCCTTTTGCAATCTGAGATATATTTATAAGGAGATATATTTCGTTATAGATTTGTGCAACATTCTAACATATTTAGGAAATATTTTCGTATGACTGAAAGGAGCATAATTCATTCTTCTAAAGATATTTTCCTTCTTTATTTCTTGTTTGGTTCCTACTGAGTGTTCAGTATCCATATCCGTATTGAAAAGTACCACATAAAGGGTAGAGACTCCCTAACAAAGACTAATCACGGCTCAAACCCAAGACATCAGATTAAGGATGGAGAAATATTTACCAATTCCACTATGAGCCTTTTGATCTGCCAGAAGACTGACAATTTATAAGTACATATAATGTACAACTCCACCTTCCAAAATGTATCTAGTTATAGGAACCATAAATTCAAGAAAGTTAAATTATTGTGACTTGTGACAACAAAAAGAAAAACTTCAAAAGTAACGACTAGGGGAATGAATACTAAATGTTGGACCAATTTATCCTAAAGCTATCCATCTGCATCTTTGTTGTTACAAATTCATTTCTAGTCCTTTCTATCTTGCCAGCTTTTTCTTGAGCTAACAACATGAGTTTTTGAGCTTCTTGAGACCCTTCTTGTGTTCATCCATGATTTCTTTCTGCCTTGTCCTTATATCCTCAAGTAAATCTTCCAACACTCGAGCTTGTTCCAATCTAGTCATCAACTTTTATCCTGTTCTCTTCAATGTTTGTCAAGAACTCCTGGTAACTTCACTTGGATCATGACAAGTCCCTCCATTTCTTAAACATGCCAGGGAATTCATACTTGAGTTTTATAAATTTCTTGTCTGGTTCATCGCTAAACAATGATAAGGGATTATCATTCAAAGTAGCAATTGCACCATGTATTTCCTAGTCTTCCACCGGGTAATTAGTGAATGCCTCCAAAGGGAATCTGATGGAGCATTCAAATATCAACTTTGCGAGTGTTTGGGCTGAAGAAGTAGTACTATTGCTCCGGAGGCCTGATTGTTGGCTGGCAGACTTCTCCGGTAAAGACTTCAAGTATGACTGAACCGTGTAGAAAGTTGGTTCAATGTCCTCTATATTGATGAACTGCGTCAACACTTGACGAGGAACCGATGTGCTTGCTTGAGCCTGACAATATAAGATGATACTTTTACATAAATTCATATAACAATAACAAGGAAAAGCTAAACCATAAAAGATATTAGTTGTCCATTGAGTAAACCTTGTTTGCAGAAAGAACTGGAGGTGGAGCATGTAGAATAACTTCAACTGTTCGTGTTTCCTCATGCTCATTTGGGGTAACATATTATTTAATAAGTTTTTATTAATAAATAATCTTCATCATCGATCTTCCTTAGTACTTAACTAATCAAATGGTGGACAAAAATATTCAAATGCTCAGTAATTTATTGGTAAAGACTTCAAGCATGTTTCGGGTTGTCTTTTTAAATATATATATATATATATATATATATATATTTAAACATTGATTAAGAATAAAACTAAGTGTCGATTTTAGTCCATTATTTGAATATGTGTTCACAAACCAAAAATCAATGACTTACTGAGCATTTGAATATTTTAGTCCACCATTTGAGTAGTAAAATGCTGAGGAAGATCGATGTTGAAGGTTATTTATTAATAAAAACTTAATAAATAATATGTTTCCCCATGTGGGTATGAGAAAACAAGAACTGCTGAAGTTATTCTACATGCTCCACTTATAGTTCTTTCAGCAAACAACGTTTACTCAATTGACATTTGATATATTTTCTGGTTTAGCATTTCTTTGTTATTGTCATATGAATTTATGTAAAAGTATCACTTTTTATTGTCAGGCTCAAGCAACCACATTGGTGCCTAGTCAAGTGTTGATGCAGTTCATCAATTAAGAGGACATTGAATCAACTTTGCACACGGTTTAGTCATACTTGAAGTCTTTACCAGAGCAGTATCCCAGTCAACAATCTGGCCTCCAGAGCAAATGTACTACTTCTTCAGCCCAAGCACTCGCAAAGTTGATATTTGATTTCTCCATCAGACTACATTTGGAGGCATTCACTAATGACCCGGAAAAAGAGTAGGAAATACCTGGTGCAATTGATGCTTTGAATCATAATCCCCCATCATTGTTTACCGATGAACAAGCCAAGCAATTGCTAATAGTCAAGTATGAATTGCCTGTCATGGTTAAGAAATGGAGGGATTTGGCACGAGCTAAGTCAAGTTACCAAGAGTTCTTGACCGAAGACGACATGAAAAAACTAGATGATTGTATTAAATTAGAAGCAAGGTTGAAAGTGAAGTATGAGAAAACGGAGGAACAAGGTCGATAGTTGGAAGAATTACTTCAAGATATGAGGACTCGGCAGAAAGGCATCATGGATAAACAACAAGAAGGTCTCAAGAAGCTCAAAAATTCGTGTTGTTAGCTCAAGAAAAATCTGGCAAGATAGGAAGCACCGGATTGGTAACAATAATTATGCAAATGGATGGCTTGAGGAAAAAATGGTCCAACATCAAGCTTTCAATCCCCTAGTTGTTACTTTCAAGTCTTCCCTTCTGTTGTCACAAGTCACAATAGTTTAACTTTCTTGAATTTTTGGTTCCCATGACTAGATACATTTTGGAAGGTAGAGTATATTTTATTTGTACTTATAAATTGTTGGTCTTCTGGCCAACCAAAAGCCTCGTAGTGGAATTGTAAATATTTCTTTGTCCTTAATATGATGACTTGGGTTTGAGCCTACTAGGTGTCCTTCTTACGAACAACTTCATCACCTCATTAAACCTTAGTTTTTACATATATTCTCGACACATATCAATATATAACATAGGTATACATCATACACTTGCCACACTTGTATCCATCTTTTAATATAGATCTACTGAGGTTTCCAGACCCAAGTGCCCCCATAATTAAAAATCAAGTCCTCATTTTCATTCATTCTTCCGCAACCAGCCCATGCAAGTCATAAAAGAATGGAAATAAGGACTACACCATAGATATACAACAAAATACTTAGTGTAATCCCACAAATGGGGTCTAGGGAGGGTATAGGGTAGCAGAACTTATCTCTATCTCTACTTTCCACTAGACCATTTGCTTAAAATAAAGCAATTTGGAAAAGGGAATTCATAAATGAGAGCCCTAATGTCAACGAAATAATGTGAAATGAGAGAAACACCCAACATAGAGAGGAAATAACATAATGAGAACAAAATAATGTGATAACCAAAGAACAAATAATAAAGGTTAAAATCGAGATTGAAAAATGAGAAACAACGATAATAGTGCTAATAGCACCGATAAGAAAGAAGATCAAGTATGACCACCAATCCTCTACAGTAGGAAAGCAAGAGAAAACTTAACTTTAACTAACCTTTTACCCTAATATGTGACCTCTAGACCCTCCTATCTAAGGTCATTTCCTCTGTAAGTTAAAGATGAAACATGTCTTGTCTAAATACCTCCCCACTAGACATCTACATTTATCTTCTTTGCATGTACAAACCATCTCAGTGTCGCTTACCTCATATTATTCACCATAGAGGCACCTCCTACCTTGTCCCATATATATATTCATTCCTAATTTTATCCTCTGAGTATGCCCTCAAATCTAACTCGACATTATCATCTTTGCAATTTTTCATGTTCAAAAGACTAAGCATATAGGTTCTTGACTAGTCAACATTCCATATAATACAACCTAGTCGGTTTAAACACTACTCCATAGACTTTACCTTTACGCATTGGAAAGCCTTCTTATCACACAAGACTCTGAATGCGAGCCTTAACATCACCTATTTTTCCCCAACACAATATGCGACGTCCTCGTTGATCTCCCCATTACCTTGAATTAACAACCCTAGATACTTGGAACAGCCGCTCTTAGAGATAACGTGATCATCAAACTCACTTCCATGATACATGATCTCATACGTAGCATCACTAAATTTACACTTTAACTATTTCATTTCGGTCCTGCTCAACTTGAACCATTTAGTTTCTAGAGTTTGTCTCCAAACCTTGAGCCTATCATTACCTCCGCACAAGAGATATACATATAAAAAGAATATTTGTATCTAAGACATACAACAAATAAAATGATCACATACAAATTAATAACCCCCCATCCACCAGTTCAATAACCATTGATTTGTAATAAATCAAGGACCGCATACAAAAAATAATTCCTCCTTGTGTATTTATGTGGCATCATTTTACTTGACACAATATTTAAGAAAAAGAGACTTTTAAAACATGTCATCAGAAACAAAACATAGATATTTGTGTGGCTATCAACATTTTACTAAGGCTAATTGTGGAATTTAAAGTTAAGTTATTTCTAATTATAGAAATGTAATATTCTTCTTGGATAAACTTAAAAGGAATGGACTGATGGAGTAGTAAACAAAGTCATTAAAGGCTTCCACAAAGATAGAGTAAAAAATTAGTTTCATTAGAAATCACTAAAAATTCAACATGAATGGAGTAAATTTCGTTTATCAAAGGCAAACAATATAGGAATTTCAAACAATAGCAAGTTTCATACAAACAACAACATCATCATAACTATTGTAATCCTTCAAGTGGGGTTTGGGGAGGGTAGACAATAGGTGGACCTTATCCCTACCTTATGGAGGTAGAGAGACTATTTCCGAAAATCTCTCAGCTCAAGTGAATCAAATTAAAATAGAAAAAGGTTCACATTAAATAGTAAAAAAAATACCTTAATAACAAGAATTTGGAATTGATTTATCATGAAGAATCTTTCAACATCAAATGAAGTTATGACCCACAATCTCTAGATTGAAGTACAAAAGTTTTGCCTTAAATCACCTGTCACGCCCCCTTTTTTGCAAAACAGGTTTGGTGCAACGACTTGACCACTCTTTTAGGTTTTGTTTTAAAAGAAGAATCGCCACCTAAAAAATTAAAGGCGAGTTAGGGCACCTTACTAACCTAACTAATCTAACAAAAGGGTCTGCAAGACCATAGATTTCGAGTAAGGGTTCAACTTACCTCTACAAGAAGGTGTTAAGCACCCCTTAAGGTCCACAAATGTGGATCCTGGCCGTATCTCATACAATTTATGTGGGGGGTTACAAGTAGCAATTAAGGTCACTATTCATTTTTTTTAATTTTTTTTTATTAAACTAAGTGATAAGATACATGAACACTAAGATAATTAATACTAATAATTAGCATAAATATTTTAGAGAAAGATAAGCAAGAAGACAAAGAATACACAAGTAGATAAAAAAACCAATTTTATTCAACTACCCAAGCAATTATATTTATAAATAAATAAAAAGGGGAAAAGGAAAGGGAAACGTCAACTCCACTAATCTAACACTTATCGGACCATCGCTCAACTTATTAACCGGAAGACAAAATTAGAGTTTTGTCATTTTCAGCTTTTGAATATTTCCATCATGTCCGATAACGGCCTAACTACCCCTACACCTTTTCGCATGCATAACGTCCTAGAAGGTGCCTTGTATCCTTACATAATGTCCAAGAGGCATTTGACTTCTATGTGGTTTTAGACAAAATAAAAATAAAGGTTGCGTAATTAGGCCCCTAAACGCCAAGCAAAATATACATGACAACACTTAGCATGTAAAATCTGAAATTGACCTCTAGGTCAGGTTATTTAGCATGAATGCAAACATAATTAAAAGGTGAAAGGGTTCATGTGAAAGTGTGTGCGCACAAACAAGCATCATAACAATTAATATTAAACGGGTAGCAATATTACCAGACAGAAGTTGATTTAATTCAATAATTAGTCTGAACAAACACTATTTTTAACATAATTGACAAAAAATTAATTGAAGATGAATAAAAAGTTATTGGTTGATTTTAAGTGGCAAAACAATTATACACAATGCATAATTTATTTATTTCAAGCGGAACTTAATCAGGGGCTGATCAGTTTAAAACAGTTTAGATTTTAATCAAGATTATTACAGGCGGGAAATTAATTATGAACATGCCGGAATTTCTAATCTATAGGCAGAGATCTAATCAATTAGCATGCTGAAAGTTATTAACATACTAAGGTTTATTAAAATCTGACTAATTAATTAACATGCTTAAGTTATTAAAATATGCTTTTAACATGCTGGATTTATTTAATCTGATTAATTAACATTAGTGTTATTAGTTAAGTCCTATAGGAATGGTTTCTTAGTGTGAATATGTTGAAATTATTATTGATCCTATAGACATGATTTCTATATAAATTGTAAAAAATATTTAAACCTATATGCATAATTTATATTCATCAACATGCTAAAAGTTTATTAAGTCCTATAGACATGGTATGTAATTAAGTAAACAATCTGCAGTTATAATATTAATGAACAAATTTTATTTTTAACATTCTAAAAAATATTAAGGGGCCTATAGACAGAATTTGTTTGGTTAACATGTTGGAAAAAATTTATTTGTAATCCTAGAGGCAAGGTTACTAAATATAGAATAAGACAAAATAATTACTTTGGGCCTATATGCGCGATTTATACACTCGAATAGCATAAAAAATAATTAACCCCTATATGCATGATATCTAGTTATTTTACTAATCAATTTCTGAACTTTAACAATATTGACATGTTAGATCAGATTCAAATAGTTCCAAGATTATAACAAAATTTAACACATACCAATGATAAATTAATTAATCTAACAAAGTTATAAACAACAAAGGTTGATTTTAGACCAATTATTTAAGAGATTCCGATATGCTTGCATGTTTTATATGTGATAAAGTAATATAGGTGGATTATCTATAACAATCACACATAATAAAATAAAAAATAGTTAGCACGTATATTCCACCCTTAGGCAGCCCCCAAATTATTCTATATATATAGAGAGAGTTATACAAATTATTAGAAGCCATACAGAGAGCATTGAAGCTACTAGTAGATTATTTTAGATCAAAATTAAGTACACAACAATATTTTAACAAAAGTTAAAACAATGAACATTGTTAAGAAGATCAACCAATCATAAACGATTTCAAACCCAATACGAAATCCAACAAAAATAGACATGCACGAACACATATTATAACTGCTTTGTAGTTTAACATTAAGAAATTAGCTAAAATGAGATCTTCATCAGACATGGAACGAACCTGGGAGGATCTGTTGAGATCCATCTTTTAGTAAGCTAAAATCCTCGACTTCAACATGACCAAAATGTATCTCTGACCGGAGCTCTGTAATCGAAGAGACAGAGCAACAATGGTATTGTTTGTTGCTGTCGAACTTGATGGTCTCTTAGTTGTTGTTGTGGCAAATCGATTGTTATCCTCGTGAAGAGAGGAGACAGGCGGTTGCCATGTGGTGGCCTCACCGGTTTTGCAGATGGTCCTCATCAAAAGAAGAGGAAGGGAGAAAATGGAAACCATCACCTGGTGGTTCTTGCTAGGATGGGGAGAGGGAAAGATGGGTTACTATTTCTGGAGGCTTTCGCCGGAAAAGGAGGAGGGAAAGAGGACGAGAGAGAGGGCGTTGGGTGTTGTTTCCTTCGCCGACCACGAGAAAAAGAGGAGCTGTAGTGATTTTTCCAGAAACCAGAAAATGGAGAGGACAGAGAAGTGTGGTGTAACCTCCTTTTAAATGAGGAGAAAAATTTAAAATTGTTAGGGTTTGGGTATTAAGTGAATTAAAAATAAAAGTAAAGCGTTGTGAGATTTTAACTATTGATTAAGAGAAGATGTACGACTAGGATTTGATCCTGAATTTTGATTCAAATGATGGATGGCTGAGATTGAAAGATATTTGATAATCTAGAATTGGAATAAAGGGATAATGCATAAGTACCCCCTAGACTATGACCGAAATCCCAGAGACACACCTAAACTTAACTAGGGTCCTATTACCCCCCTGAACTCATTTTTTTTATATTTTTGTGCACCTTTTGTGCTGATGTGGCACGTTCAGCCACCCAAGTTGGTTGTGTTTGTACACACTCGCCCGCCACGTGTGTAAATGTTATTTTT
>JAJONZ010013169.1:0-39477 GCA_029582445.1 Solanum paucissectum | reverse complement strand
CATCGATTCCAAGAGAGCTTTTAAGCTAAGTTTTGAGTAATTATCTCAAACCAGAGAAGAAGTTGTTTTAAAAACGTATGAGCTAAGCATATTTTGGGAGTAGTATTGAATACCGATATGGGGACGCGAGTTCATATTAACTCAAGCCCCCATAAACCATGTAGCCATCATGGGCAGAAAAAGGGTCATACTTTTTAGATGATTCCTTAGTGCTTTTTAGCATAGACTAGTGGATCCACTTAGTAGTTCAGGTTCTATACCGATGGCAAGGTATAGGACGGTCCTTGGCAATGTGAGGTAAAACGTTGTACCATCACTTAAGCTCATAGTGATGGTTGTCGGTTAGAGAAACTCCCACAGAAGTTATTGTATTTTTATATACATCAGTTATTGTATTTTACATATATCTCAGAGTTATGTTGTATCCTTGTATATACACAGAGTTGACATCATATTTTTAAAAAACTTTTCTTTATATTGCACTTGTTTTAAACTGCTTTATATAAGTATTCATGAGTTCAGTTAAGTATTCATGAGTTGAGAAGAGCCAAGGTAAGTGTTTCCTTCATAATCTCTTTCGAGCCTATGTTTGTTAGCATTCCAACTCGCATACTCGTACATTCAATATGATGCCAGTTGGCCTGCATCATCTTATGATGCAGATGCAGGTAACCAGGATCAGCACCCAGTGCCTCGTTGATCCATCTTGAGCATTCAGAGTCTGTTGGTGAGCCTCATTGCATTCCGGAGGACTCTTTTATTCGTTTTCTAGTTTAGTTCATTGGGATGTTGTGGGGTTTGTCCCAACATTCATCTCAGTTATTTTAGAGGCTTCATAGACAGTTAGTAGTCAGATGTCTTTACATTATTATTTCATATGTTGAGACTTGAGTTGCCATTTTGGCCAAGTTGAATGTTGACTATTAAACATTCTGAGTCATTTCACTAAAGTTACTTGAGTAAGTTCTTTTGATCATTGTAATCATGCTTAGAGTCTTCTGCTGAGTTAAGTAAGCTAGGCCAAGGGTTCGCTTGGGGCCAACAATGGTCTTTGAGTGCCAGTCCCGCCCAAGGTGTAGGCTCGGGGAGTGACAATGCTGACTTGTCCTAAGTCGTAAACTCATTCCCTTAGATGATCTTTCAATTGTCTCTCTCACTAGGCCTTTCGCTAGTGGATCTGACACATTATCGATTGACTTCACATAGTCAATTGTGATAATTCCACTAGAGAGCAGTTGTCTTATGGTATTATGTCTCCGTCGTATATGACGAGACTTTCCGTTGTACATAATGCTCCCTGCCCTACCTATTGTTGCTTGACTATCAGAATGTATGCAAATAGGTCCCACATGTTTGGGCCAGAATGGAATATCCTCTAAGAAATTCCTGAGCCATTCAGCTTCTTTACCGGCCTTATCTAAGGCAATGAATTCAAATTTCATTGTGGAGCGAGCGATACATGTTTATTTGGATGATTTCCAAGAGACTGCTCCTCCACCAAGTGTAAACACATAACCACTTGTGGATTTTACTTCATTTGACCCCGTGATCCAATTTGCATCACTATATCCTTCAATCACAGCAGTATACTTATTATAATGCAAAGCACAGTGTTGTGTATGTTTCAGATACCCCAACACACGTTTCATTGTCATCCAGTGAGTTTGATTCGGATTACTAGTGAACCGACTCAGTTTGCTAATAGCACATGTTATATCTGGTCGCGTATAATTCATAATATACATCAAACTTCATAACACTCTGGCATATTCCAATTGAGAGTCACTTTCACCTACATTCTTTTGAAATGTAAAGCTTAAATCAATTGGAGTTTTGACAACATTGAAATTCAAGTACTTGAACTTATCCAATACTCTTTCAATATAATGAGATTGAGATAATGCTAGTCTTTGAGGAGTTTTGAGAATCCTGATCCCTAAGATCAAATCAGCAACTCCTAAGTCCTTCATATCGAACTTGTTGGACAGCATGCGCTTAGTAGCATTTATATCGTCAATATCTTTACTCATTATTAACATGTCATCAACATACAGACAAACAATGACTTCATGATTCGGAACATTTTTAATGTAAACAAACTTATCACATTCGTTAATCTTGAATCCATTTGTCAATATTGTTTGGTCAAATTTAGCATGCCATTGTTTGGGTGCTTGCTTGAGTCCATAAAGCGACTTCACAAGTCTGCACACTTTCTCTTCTTTACCATGAACTACAAACCCTTCTGGTTGTTCCATGTAAATTTCTTCCTCCAACTCTCCATTTAAGAAAGGTGTCTTTGCATCCATTTGGTGGATTTTCAGATCATGCACTACCGCTAGTGCTATTAACATCCTAATTGATGTTATCCTTGTTACCGGAGAGTATGTATCAAAGTAGTCCAGACCTTCCTTTTGTCTGTATCCTTTGACTACAAGTCTAGCCTTATATTTGTCAATAGTCCTATCAACTTTTATTTTCCTTTTAAAGATCCACTTTGATCCTAAAGGTTTATTTCCTAGAGGAAGATCAGCCAATTCCCAAGTATGATTACCTAAAATTGATTCGATCTCACTATTGACCGCTTCTTTCCAATAAGTTGACTCAGACGAAAAAATAGCTGCTTTAAATATTTGAGGCTCATTTTCAAGCAATAGTGCCACAAAATCTGGTCCGAAAGAAGTGGGTTTCCATTGGCGATTACTACGCCTATGATCCTCACTAGGTAGTGTATTTTCCGTTGATTCTTTCCGTGGTCATTTAGGTCTTTCACTTGTCGACTCACATTCAGTTTTATACGGATAAATGTCTTCAAAGAACTCAGTGTTATCTGACTCAATTATCGTATTAACATGAATCTTAGGACTATCAGATTTGTGAACTAAAAACTGGTAGGCCTTAATGTTCACAACATATCCAATAAATACACAATCCACTGTTTTGGGTCCAATTTTCACCCTCTTAGGTAAAGGAACCTCTACCTTGGCTAGACACCCCCACATTGTGAAATATTTCAAGTTGGGCTTCCTTCCTTTCCACAACTCATATGGAATTGATTGTGTTTTGTTACGGGGTACCCTATTGAGTATCTTATTAGCCGTAAGGATGGCTTCCCCCCAAAGGTTTCGCGGTGAACCAGAACTGATTATCAAGGCATTCATTTTTCTTTAATGTGTTGTTCTTCCGTTCCGTCAAACCATTTGACTGTGGTGTATAGGGTGCAGTAGTTTGATGAATAATACTATATTCCAAACATATCTCTGCAAAAGGAGATTCGTATTCTCCACCCCTATCACTCTGAATTATTTTTATCTTTAGATTCAATTGATTCTCCACTTCATTTTTGTATTGCTTAAATGCATCAATTGTTTCATCCTTACTGTTAAGCAAATATACATAACAAAATCGAGTGCAATTGTCAATAAAAGTTATAAAATACTTTTTTCCACCACGAGATGGTGTCGACTTCATATCGCATATATCTGTGTGAATTAAGTCTAAAGGTTTTGAATTTCTTTCAACAGACTTATAAGGATGTTTAACAAACTTACTTTCCACAAAAATTTCGCATTTCAATTTATCGCATTTGAAATCACGCAATACTTCTAAAGTAACCAATTTTCACAAGGCTTTGTAATTTACATGTCCCAAACGGGCATACCATACATCATTTGACTCCAATAAGTAAACAGAAGCAGAATTCTTATTAATACTGTCAACAACCATTACATTCAGTTTGAAGCTTATTACAGCTTTGTCACTAACTAGGACACACTTAAACCCGTTCTTAACGAGCAGTGCAGCAGAAACTAAATTCTTCCTAATAGTAGGAACATGCAGAACGTTGTTCAAAGTCAACACCTTGTCGGATGCCATTTTCAACATTACTTTCCCAGTTACTGCAATCCTTGTTGTTGTTGTGTTTCCCATGAACAAATCTTCATCAAACTCAGCATGAGTGTATGTTGCAAAGGCTTCTTTCGCAGAGCAAATATGTCGAGTGGCACCTGAGTCGAGAAACCACTCATTGGGATTTTCAACTAAGTTGCACTCCGAGATCATTGCACAGAGGTCATCTACATCTTTCATCTCTTTCACGATGTTTACTTGACTTTTGCCTTTGTCTTTGTCTTTGTCTTTGTCTTTGTCTTTGTCCTTTCTGGGAGCACGACAATCAGAAGACTTATGACCAGCCTTACCACAATTGTAACAGTTGCCCTTGAATTTCTTCTTGGCTTGTTCTGACTTCTGTCTGTTGAACTTCTTTCTCTTCTTGTCTTTGGTAAGAGCTTCTTCAACAATATTAACTTCAATTATTGTCGAACTCTTACGAGACTTCTTTTCAGCGATTTTGTTATCTTCCTCAATCTTGAGCCGAATCACAAGATCTTCAAGCTTCATTTCCTTACGTTTGTGCTTTAAATAATTTTTGAAGTCGTTTCACGAAGGAGGTAACTTCTCGATCGTTGCAGCCACTTGAAAAGGTTCATTTACTACTATATCCTCAGCAATCAGATCATGGAAAATAAGTTGAAGTTTCTGCACTTGTGATCCAACAATTTTACTATCTGACATTTTATAGACTAAAAACTTTGCGACCACAAACTTTTTCAAGCATGCATCTTCTGTCTTATATTTCTTCTCAAGTTCATCCCACAATTCTTTCGAAGTTGTCATTGCACTATAAACATTATATAAGTCATCCTCTAAAGCACTCAAAATGTAGCCCCTTACATAGGAAGTCTGCCTATTTTCATGCTTCAATAATCATGAATTTTTCTTTGGCATTTCAGCAGCAGGCACTGGAGTTACTTCATTGGTAAATTTCTGCAGACCAAGCGTGGTAAGCCAGAAAAATACCCGTTGCTGCCATCCTTTGAAATTCACACCAGAAAATTTTCCCGGTTTCTCTGCTGGTGGTACAACAGTTCGGGTTGGTGCAGCAACAGCCACCGTAACATTATCATTTGCCATTTCAAAATCTGTAACAAATAGAAATTGATACAAATGACTCAGTAAGCAATTATTTAAATTGCAAACTTAGCAGGAGTATAAAACCACGAAGGTTTTTGTCTCCACTAGAAACACAGATTAAAATAAATAAAATAATTTTCTTAAGATTGTTGCCAATCTGTGTTTAAAACAGAAGATTACTGACTCAACAAATTTTGCAGAAACACGAAGTTACCAAAGTTTATCCGAACCAGTGAAGAAACAGATGAACAGAAATTAATTCACAAAACAAAACTAAAATCTGTAAAACATACCAGAATCTGAAAAAATAGAACGGAAAAGATCAAGCCCACTGAATGAACAGTGTCCCCATAAAGAAATTATTCTCTTCTAGTATCCGAGGTTTGATTTGGAATATGTCCTCCTAGGATAGAATGATCTCAATCACCAGTGTATTGATACCCAAAACACTGGTGTCAGCGAACCACTCAATAGCAGTAAAGTACACGAAGAAATTTGTGCAGAAGAAGAAGAAGAAATCAGAAATTTTTGTAAGTAAAAAATCTGAAGAATAACATGTATTTATAGGCAAGAGGAACTGATTCCGAAAGGTTGTAACCTTTCAGAATCCACACGACCATTTCAGAAAGTTTGCAACCTTTCAAATGGTCATGGTTGTTCCTGAAAGTTGCAACCTTTCAGAACAGTCATCTCCAACGGCGGGAAATTCAAATAAAACGGGAAAGTAATTTAAATAAAATGGGTCACGTGGATCCGAGTCGGGTCGGAACGTTTTGGTTAATTAACTAATTAATTGAAACGTTTTGGCCATTTAATTTTATTAATTAATTAAATAAATAATTAAAACAAACTTTGTCCAAAATTAATCTCTCGATCATTTTCCAAAGTTGAAGCCGAGTCAAGCGAGCGACGACGACGGCGCGAGGGGGGTCCCTCTTTCCAACCCTTTTAATATGAGTGTTTCTCTATTTAAACTCTTTTATTTTTCTTTCCACCACCGATGAGGGACAAATGCCTCTTTACTAAAACATAAGAGGACTTTTCAAGTTCCCAACTTTTCAAGTTTCCAATTTTTCAAGTTCCTCTCATTTCATCATCCCTCCATTTCCCATTAACTCTTGCTATATACCCAACATATTTCACATAGTTTAAAATCAAATTTAACTCTTTTACTTATATATAAAAAAAATAAACAAAAAGGTTCATCTGCTGGACACATAGTATTATCATTAAACACGTAATAGATTTGACTAATAATAATTTTAAACAAATTTGGATGTTTAGCCGACTTTTTAAGTGGTCTTTTAAATACCCAACTTTAATGCAGTACCCAACCTTATTGCATACACAATGTTTAGATCTTTTAAATAATTCAACTACTAAACTAATGTTTTGATTTTTTGTATATATAATTATACGATGATTAGTTTTCTTAAACAAAAAGTTAAATTTGCATACATTTTTTAATATATCCTTTTTAAAATCTAATTACAATAAAATTTCATTTTTTGGTAAAGAAAATCTTACCAACCGAATGGACACCAAAATTTGAAACAAAAGGATATACTTATATGGGATGGAAATGTTATTTTACCTTTTAATTTAGTTTTTATTGTTTAGTATGTCCTTTGTTAGAAATTATGTTCTACTCTCTACGTTTTAAAATAAGTGTCGTTTTTTTTTTAATGATAATCACTTGGATTAATCTTCAAAACTAATTTTGATTCGATCAATTTAATATTACAAAATTAAAAATTAAATATTAAAAATTATAATAAAAAGATAATACAAATTACGGTTCCTTCTGATATCAATTGGTTATTATTTAGATAATTAAATTCTAAAAAACGAAAAATAATAGATAACTCGGGATGGAACTCGAAAGGGAATAGGGAGTAACAAAGAAAGTGACTCTTTATTTTTATTTTTTTCCATATTTGTTGAAAATTTTCGAATAATCAAACATTACAAAATGAGTGGCAAATGTTTTTTGGAAAAATATTATCACCTTATACTATACATGGTCTCCAATAAATATCAATTCCAAAGGTGGTCCATTTTTGCACTTTTCTGGGCAAACTATTGAGATATCTGACAAAGAAAATGCTATTATTTTGTATATATATCTTAATTTTTGCATGTGACTTGTGATGTTTTATTTCTTGTTATTTTATTACTTTTTTCGATTGATTGCTTTTACTAACTAATAAACTTATTTATAGTTAACACGCATGAAAAAAGATACAAAATTTGAACAAAAATAAATGTAGCCTCAATGGAAGCTGAAATTAGGAAATGTTGAAGAAAGTACTAATTCTAATATCTAACTACATTGATCAAGGTTGACCTTTTCTTTTTCTTTTTAAATTTACATTTAGTGTTTAATAATTATGTTGGAATTTGATGATTAGTAGTGATAATGATTGCTATTAGTGTCTAATAATAATGATAGTGATAGTTGTGATATTGGTAGTGATTGGCGTAATGATAGCACTAGCGATAGTGATTGTGATGATGAAGTTGGTTAATGTTTGTGCGTAGTTATTGTTGATGATGATGGTGGAATAATATGTGGTGGTTGACGATGTATTGATGATAATTGACGGCGATCCTAATTGTGATGATGGAGATGGTTGATGATAGGAATTGATCACAGTATGCTGGTGGAGGTGACATCACTGGTAATGTAGTGACTGACAATAGTGGTTGGAAACTGTGATAGTTGACAGTGATGATTGTGATGACAGAGGCGGTTGGTGATTGCTAACGGTAATAGTGATTGATAATTGTTGTTCATCTTGTATTCCTAAGATACTTAGAAAAAAACTTTGAAGAACTTGGTAAGAAACAACAAAGTTTAAAGAGTATTTTCAAACAAAAAAATTAAAACTAGTAGAGAAAATAGAATCAGAAACAGATTAGAAACAACATAAAAATATTTTTCTCAAAGAAAGAAATCGAGTCCACTGAATGCACATCCCCTCAAGGAAATTATTCCCCTCAAGTACCCGAGGTTAATGGAATATATCCTCCCAGGATAGAACGATCTTACTCACCGGTGTATCGATACCTAAAATCACGGTGTCAGCGAATCACTCAACACAGTAAAGTACACTTAGAATACTAGATTTAGTAGTAGTAGAAGAAGTCCAGAAAAATTCGTTCTACTAAAATGAGAGGAAATCCCTCAATTTATAGAAAACAAAGGGTAGTGTGAAAATGTTCTTATTGTGTCTTACCAGAAAGGTCACAAACCTTTGGAAAAGTCACAAACCTTTGGAAAAGTCACAATCTTTTAGAAAGGTCACAACCTTTCATAAAAGTCACAACTTTTCATAAAAATCATAACTTTTTATAAAAATCGCAACTCTTTATTTTTCATTCACACCTTTTAAAACCTAACAATAATAACAATAATAATTATGATGACAAAGATAATTAGTAATAGTGAGTGATAATTGTAAATAGAGTAGTGATCATAAAAGTTACCCACACAAAAAAACCTCATATTTATATTAAGACTTTGTTCTAGATATTAATAATTAATACATGTTTTAAATTAAATAAGTGCTTATTTTATTGTAAATTTATATATCACTTAATTACCTAAGATCTAAATCATTTAAATCCTCTGTAAACAAATGAAGCCTAAGGGGTTTGATAATTGATTTTAGAGATGAGTTATATGTGTTTTAAATCCTCCCTAAGTAATATCATTATGTATATCTTCCCTAAGTAATATCCTTCCGCATTATTAGTTTACTAAAAAATTATCGCATAATTTTTTTGTTTTCAATAATGAAATTTCATCTTAATAGGAGGATACTTCAAGTGTTCAACTCTTTTATGAAAAAAAAAAGGGTTCAAAATTGTCTTTTATATAAAACAAGTACCATCCTCAAATCAAGAAATAGAGTTAATTGCGCTTCTTTATAATTTATTTATTAAAATTTAAAACGATTTAAAATAAAATTAATTACGCTTCTTTATAATTTATTTATTAAAATTTAAAATGACTTAAAACAATCAAAAACATAAATCGCACAAGCAAAGTCATAAAAGAAACTCTTTTCGTTGTCGAATAAGAATCATAATTTTTTAATGTCAATTTCTTATTCATTCAATACTTTATAAATTACTCTCATCTTAAAGCTTCGTTAGGAATCAAGAACAAAAATGAAACTTACTTCTTAATTGTGAGCACAAATTAAGGTGGTTGGTGGTTGTCAACGGTAATGATGATTGACAATAATAAATGTGGTTAGTGATAATGACGGATGATTGTGAATATAGTAGTGATAGAAATTATCCATACAAAAATACCTCTTATTTATATTAAGACTTTATTTAAAATATTAATGATCAAGACATGTTTAAGCAAAACAAGGCTTAAATTTTAATATAAACCAATTCACTTTATAACCTCTAAATCATTTAGATCATCCGTAACAAATGGAGTTGCATATGGTAAGAGTTGTATCAAAAGAATCTATTATATACAGTCTTATTCTTGCATTTCTGCAAGGGGTTAATTTCCACGGCTTGAACCTATAATCTTCTGGGCACATGACAACAGTTTTACTAGTTACGTCAAGATTGCCTTCAACTAATATATGTATAAGTTATGAAAAAAGTTATGCATTATAATATACAAGATAAAGTAAAATTACTAATACATAAATAATTAAATCTGCATAACTAATCTCTATATAAAATAATACATAATTTTCTTAATCTTTGTATTACTAATTACTAATATTTACTAGGTCTAAGTATAAGTAAGAGTATTGAAATCACTCCTGAATTTAGCTTTCATCCTTGAATTATCATCAATCTTAAAAATACTCTTATACTTGACTAAGTAATCTTAAATACACCCTCGAACAGTCGAACTGCCACATGACATAGTTAGTGGTCTCAAACTTTTGTAAGAGCATGTGACTCTTCATAAAAAGTCAAAAGAAATGTTGAGAACACCCATAAATTTGCCGAGAATTTAAGGATATATTTCATCCATATGGTAAAATCAATGGTGTATTTAAGTTCAGTTAGTCAAGTAAAGGGATGTTTTTAAGGCTGTCAATTGTTCGATGATAAAAATAATAATTCATGCCAAGTTTAAAAATATTTTCAATACTTAAAAGATGTTTTTGCCATATCCTGGCTTTCTTTTGACCCCCCTCTGTCTAGTTCTCCCTTCGCTTGCCTATCTCAGTAGAAAATTGGAACAGTCTCCAATTTCAAAGAAAAAGCTGAGGAGAGAGTTATACCTTCTGGAACCAGAGCAATAACTGCTATAAAGTAAGGAGATGTGCGGGAGAGCCTATGCGGAAGCCTTTTTTTTCTTCTTCAGCTTGCTTTCCTGCGTCTCTTACGATGGCTTGGTTGCTAACGTAACGAGCAGAGGGAGGGTGTGCTACGAACTTCCGATGGACCAAGTTCTTATAAAACAACGTATTTTCCGATCTACGTCTCGTGCAAGATGTTGGGTGGCATGGAACTACTGGTAATTAATCCATCTGCTGATAGTATAAGCGGCGTGGTCATATAAGAGATTAATTTCTTTAATATCAATTTCTTATTCATTCATTATAAAATTACTCTCATCTTGAAGCTTCATTAGGAATCAAGGACAAAAACAAAACTTATTTTCTTAAACAACTAATAATAGTAATAATAAGCCAAAAATTTAACTTTATAATAAATTTATTTAATTTTGGATATTACATGACAAATTTGACCATTTTTTTTTTTTTTTTTCTTAAAACCAAAATAATTTACCCACTCCCCTCACCCCCACCCCCACACATTTCCCCTATATCTACCCTTCAACCCTTCTTACACCTTTAGCCATTTTTCAATCTCTCTCTCTTCACGAGATTTATTTACACAAAAAAGTGTAATAAAATTATTGAAAAATGGCTACGGGAGCTGCCGGCGACGGAATTTTCCGGGGAGTATTCGACGGATGTATTTCCGGTCACGATATGGGGATTCAACAGAGGCCGTACCACCGGAACTGTAGCTGTAAACTTCATAAATCTCGTGGAAATTGCTCTCATTCTTCTCGTTGTACCAATGTATCTTACCCGATTCGAAGATCGTGGAGCGAAAGCTGTCTATCGTTGGGCCGCCGGAACTTCCTCCGGCGCCTCCGGTCATTCATCGACGTGCTCTTCTCCGGCTGCCAGCGTCGGTGGGTCGGATCTCACGGGAAAGAAGAATTTGGTTCGTTCTACTAGTGATGAATATGACGACGTCGTTTTGTTTTAAGGTTTGATTAAGATTATTTGGCATTTTAGTTTTTTGAATTAATATGATTAATTCATAAAGTACAAATTATTGTAAACAACGATTCAAAAAAAATTGTTTATTTATTTATTTAATTTGGAGTTTTTATGTTCATATATTAGAATTATGAAAAAAATAAATTATATTGGACTAATTTTTCTTTTCTTTTATGTTTTTTATTTTCCTTTTTCATGCAAAATTTCATTTTTAGAAGTATTATTTTTTTTCCTAATTCAAAATTTAAAATTGATGATTTTACAACTCTATATGAACTATTGGTATTAATTCATTGTACCTTTAAAATTAAAGGTTCCAAATAATATTTATCAAAATTATAATAAGGTTTCACCTGTATTTTTATTTAATATTGAAGATATTGAATTCGCATAATTAAAAAGGCTAACATCTACCTACAAGAATATTAAATCTAGTTTGAACTTATTATATTGTTAAAATTATGATGATTCAAATTTAGTATTTGTCCAAATTTTGTAGACTTCATTTCGCGTTAATTCAAATGAACTCGTAGCTGAAAAGCTATATCCAATTTCAAAATTATTAAATCTAATTCAATAAGTAAGCTTGAATTTTATTGATTAAATCAAAAATCAAATCGTAAAGGATTAAAAACTGATTAAAATAATATGTTATTCGTTTAGTTACATTATTATCATGTTGAGCTAAATCGTTGTAAAAGTTATATATTTATTTTATAAATATTTTCTTATTGATTAAACTGAAATTCTAACTGTAAAGGACAAAAAATTGATTAAAAAAAATATATGTTATTGATTTGATTATTGATTTAGCATATTTAAAAATTTAAAATTAATAAATTGAATCGATAATACATAAAATTAAATCAAACGAATCGATCAATGCACACCCTGGGGGTTTATCTGTGCACACTCTAAATATTAAACTGTGCTTATTTAGTTTAAAATCAAGATCTAATCTAATACTACAACTTAGAAGCTATATTTTACACAAAAATAGAACATTTCCAGGTTGTATTGAAAGTAGCACAGCACATGTGAGCACTAACTTTTGAGTTGGTACTACAAAAAATGGTCGGTCCATAATATTAATTGTTTTGACTAATTCAATTTATTTCAAATTTTATTTTATTTTATTTTTAAAAAAAAAAACAAAGAAGAAACATTTGTACTTTTTTTAATTGATTGTTTTTAGTTATTGTCCCAATAGGTAGAACAGGGCGGAGCTATGTGGTTTTCAAGGTATTCAATTGGACACCTTTTATCGGAAAAAAATATTGTATATCTATATTATTTTAAAAACATGAATTCTTAACTTGAATGTTAAATTACTATAATATTCGTAACTTAGGTTGTGACTTTTTCGATGAGTTGTGACTTTTTCGATAAGTTGTGACTTTTTTCGAAGGGTTGTGATTTTTCGATGAGTTGTGACTTTTTCAATAAGTTGTAACTTTTCGAAAGGACTGTGACTTCTCGAAAAGGTCATGACTTTTTCATATAAGACACAAAAAACATTTGTTCATACTACCCTTTGTTGACTATAAATAGAGGGGTTTCCTCTCATTTTTCAACCACAATTTTTTTAATCTTCTACTCTTCTTCTTGCATTATAATTTTTTTTGTGTGATTTATTGTCGTTGAGTAAGTGCGAAGTTTAGCGGAATATGAAGTACCACTATTCTGATGAAGTAAGTCGTTCTGTCCTAAGAGGGTATATTCCATAACCTCGAGTACTTGAGGAAAATAATTTTGATGATATAATAATTATTTTTTTGCTTAATATATACATTAGTATGTAATTTTTTAATATATGAAGTTAGCATGATGTAGTCTAAATTCATTTGTTTTTGTCAACAATTTCTCTTGAGATGTAGATATATGCTTCTGAATATCTTTTCCAAAATTTAGAGAATTGTCACGATTTATTTTTGATGCTCAATACAAAAGAATGACTTTATTTATCAATGTTACTTATGTGATTTAAACTCTCATGAAGTTTGCTTCAAAATAGTTATTACTATATAGACATTGCCCTTTTGTTTTACTTATTTATTATTTCTTAATATTTCAGTATTTTACACGAAGAAAAGTTTATATGACTTGTAATAACGTCAATTGAAATTTGTATTAGTTTAATTTTATTATTTATTTAATAGTTAATTTTAAGAGATAAATATTTTCATTAATGCAAATATATATTTATATTTGGGTAGGTATTTGTATTTAAATTTCAAGTTAACAAGATCTTCTAACTTCAAAATATATTATTTTAAAATGTTCTGAAACTCACTACAAATGTGAAAATATGTGAATATATAAAATGTAGTTGTTCTCTTCACATGTTCATATGACATCTAAACAATTTAACGTGGAATACACATGCAAAACACATCTGGTTAGATGACAAGAAAAATACAAAGCGAATATTATCTATAAGGTAATATTAGTGAGATAAGAATAATTACATAATTGAACCTCATCAAATTGAAATAAATATATACATTATTGCATTTAACTAATAATTTTTTTTTATTGACCATCTTCATAGGTTTGCGTAAATAAGAGATATATATGACGATCCACGTTGAACATTCACAAAAGAATCTGCAATATTATTTTTTGCTAAACTTATTATTCAAATCTTCGCTTAATAAGCAATACAATTTTTGCTATAACATATATTTTTGGAATTGGTAATCACGTGCAACGCACTTGTCAAAAAACTAGTAGAAGTAAAATGATATACACAAAATAATTTAATAACATATTTTGAAGACATAACACATGTTCGAACTCAGTAGCAGCAAAAAAAAATCACTTTTCAAAACAAGCTTTTATTGTGCAATTTTTAAACGTCATTCGTGAAATTCCTAACTTCGTTGTCTAAATAAAGAACCTAACAAAAGTTAGGGTCGATCCCACGAGGATGATGTTCAAACTTAGCTTAATTGTTATTACTTGTGCTCTTAGTCGTGTTATTTCCGTAAAGGCGGTTTTATAGAACAAATATTAAATGAAATGATTGCAAGTAACAATTATCAAAGTAACATTATTGTTTTTTTTGTAAAATCAATCGAAGACCCCACAAGTCCTTAATAACTCAGTAAACCTTATAGTAGTAACCTTGTCTTGTGTCTACCAACTTGGTCCTTAAGTTATGTATCACCTAGGTGGATGAGAACCTAAATAAATGAATTTCACCACACAACTTGGTTCGTCTATGGGTGTATGCTTTACTAGCCCTTACCCTTGATCCCAAATTAGTTATCTATTGGTCCGTTCAAGCTATTAGATGAGGGTTGATAACCTCAAATCTTCGTTGTATAATCTATTTTCCCATTCGTTACCCCCTTGATCCGGCGAGTAGGAATAAGACATGTTCTAACGTAGGCCTCCGTTAAAAAGCAATCAAAGCGAACAGAAAAATAATGCATGCATGAACACTATTCAAGAATTACTAGTTATTAGGTCTACATTGTTAATTATTCATCGTTCCCACAACCTTAGTTGTGAATTAGCTACTCATAGTTGTTTGATCACAATTCATAATAATTGAGTTAAAAGGAATCATGAACTTACAAGATAAACGTTTGAATTCCAAAATCTTGAATTGAATTGCAAAGTAATAATCAAAGATAAAAAATTATATTAAAAGTCAATGAATTCAAGAATTATAGCAAAAGTAGTTCGCTAATAATTCTCAAACTCCAAAAACGAATAAATAATAAAAAATAAAGCCCAAGTCTCAAACCTTAGTCTCAGTCCGTCCTGGTCAATCGTGTACAGTCCGTCCTGGTCAATCGTGGCCTGAGTCTCAAACCTTCACTCTCTAATAATCATCTACGACCCTCATATACGACTCGTAGAAGTTTCTACAGCCCATCAATTGCACTCTAAGTCACAGACTAGACTTCACTTTTCAGGGCACTCATTCTACAAGTCCTTCTACGACTCATGGTCCATACCACTGCTCGTAGAAAGCCAAAATACTACTGCCAACATTATCTTCTATATCCAAGTTGTCAAAACCAATTTTCCTGCGAATCAAAGACAAAATACAATCAACTCTACTAACAAATGCTTAAAAGGCTTACAAAATCCCAAGTTTGAAGCATTACAAGTACCATAAATCCACGGTACATCAATAGAACTACTGAAAGAGTTGGGATTGGAAACTAACAAACTTGTAGAAATTTACAATGATAGCCAAGCAACCATAGAAATCGGAGCAAATCCTGTTTATCATGAAATGACACAACATATCGAAATAGACTTTGTTCATTTGGTACTATTAATTTTGTAATTAATATTACTTTTTCTTCTTCTAGGGAAAATCAATCTTTGATCATGTTCCTTGCAGTGACATGGAAGGTTACTTGTGTGTATTCATATTTGTAACGATAAAAGTTATTTCCACTTTATGTAACGATATCTAAGAGAACTAGAGCAAAATACATGTGGCGAGTAAAGGATGATTTCACTTTCAAATGAAATAGTAGGAGTTGTAAAAGTACAATAGCTATATAAACTCCAAGTAGAATTCAAATCTATGAACAATTGGTTAACAATTGACGTCTATCATTGAGCTATTGAGGAACAACAAACTTAATATTGGAAGCTTACTCTTCATCTCATACATTAACGTCGAAATGAAAAAGACATGATATACTTAGATACCTCAACTTGATTTGTTGATTGATTTTTGAAGACAAGCATACAGACAATCACACATGTCCATTTGTTTTTTCATTTTCAGATAGTTTGGTTGCTTCAGGACTGTCAGCCTATTCGCTTTGAGCCGAAGCAAACGCTACCCATGAAAAACCTTTTCCTTTGTAAACAGCATCTAAATGTGTATGGTTAATACATATACCATTAACATGGATGAAACTTAGCATAATCATGAGGTCTGGAGAAAACAATAACACTGAGAAATAAGGACTTTCCATTTCAAACCATGGTATTATGCTGTAATTAAGAGCCAAACAGAACATAAAAGAAATTCTAAAAACTGATGAGTGAAGTTCAACTGAACTTGAGGATATTGATTCATGGACAAAAGAAAGAAGTAAAGCAAGCCAACATGCTAAAAGACCATGATTTACTAAAACGAAACAGATACTGGAACCGCTTAGCCAGATGATGTTTTCTGTCTGAACTAATATCCAAAAGAATAAAGAAGCCAATGACCACTACAACAGCCAAACAAACTTTACCTCCACACTACTCTCTTTCTATTTGAATGGTTACGTGGCTAATGTTATATTCCCTCCTAATATAATCGACAACCTTATCCAGCACCATGTCAGCATCGGCATCAGGTTTAATCTTGACATGGCAAGCCAAGAGTACTTTCCCGACTGTAATCGCCCAAATGTGCAATTCATGGATTGCAACAACCTCCTCCATCTCACAAAGCCCCTTCTCAAGCCTAGTTGCATCAATTTCTCTCGGTGTGCTCTCCATTAATACTTCAAGAATACTTCGAATCATCCTAATGGTTGTGGCAAGAACAATGACAGAGAAAATGAGAGTGCAAATTAGATCAATGATTTTCCATTCTGGTTTATACCATATGATAGCTCCTCCAATCATGACCCCTATGCTCTGAACAGAATCTCCTAGTACATGAAGATAAGCCCCCTGAACATTTATATTCCGCTGCTTCTTTTTCTTTTCACCTTCTGAAACACCTTCACCCTCATAGGAATCCTTAAGTAGAGGCACAGTGTGATCAGCGTCATGTGCATGGATGTGTTGATCTCGGTTCGAAGGTCCCTCATTATGGTGATGGTGTCGGCTAACACTAATTCCATGTATATGTGTATGCTCACCGTGGCCGTGTTCATGATCACCGTGGCTATGAGCATGCTCTTCGTGACTATGACTGTGTTCATGGCCGTGGTCATGACCGTGGCCGTGGCCATGATCATGACCTAACAAGAGTGCCATGATGAGGTTCACTCCTAATCCAAACGCAGACACCACAAACATGAGGAAGCCTTTAACTTCACCTGTATCATGTATAAGTCGGGCAATGGCTTCATAAACAAGGATCCCAGCTAGAAGCCATATCATTTGGATAGAAACTAATGCCCCAAGTATCTCAATTCTAAAAAAACCATAGGACTGGCGTGGATTAGCTTCCCATCCTGATGCCCAGAGTGAAAACAAGGATATTGCAAAAGCTGCAACATCTGACAGTAGATGAGCCGCATCCGTCAAAATTGCAAGACTGTTGGCTTTAATACCTCCGACAACCTCGACAGCCATAAAAATGATGCAGAGAACAACTGCAATGCACAGTTTCCTCATGGATGCTGATCTCTCCTGTGCATCCTTAGACATGGTGTTAACATCTGAGAATCCACACGGTGCTGAACCACAGATTTTAGTCCCCTTCTCTTGACCTGTTATGTCAACACTTACCTCAATTACACGTCCATGTTCCGGGTTCTGCGTATCCATCTGAAAAACAGATTTATAAAATCGTCACTCAATAACAAGCCAAATGAGTCTAACTGTCTAGTGTGTCCCATATGAGCCATTGGCTTATTCTAAATCATGATAAGCCCAGATAGAGTTGGTAGCACTCTGTCTTTATACATAAAATGACAAACAGAACAACAAATGCACAGCTCAAACAAATTTATCAGTGTCACTAGCTAGGAGGAGGCAACTATAAACATGGATCTAGGGATTTCAAATGCCAAACGGTAGAGTTGTTTCAGTAAATACAAGTGATCGACTGGAGGTACTGGAAATGTCCTCTGCAGAGATCTATTAAAACTGAACATGTTACACCACATAGACTATGTCAACAAGAAGAAAGTTAACAACAAAGGTGTTCGTATTATCAGTCCTCAACTTATGGCATTCATCTAGTTGGAGCAATGTACAGCAAAGAACATTTTCACAAGTATAATGATGTGACCAAACTTTCATAGAAAATAGCACACTGCACATAGATACTGGAATCAAAATTTAACACTTCGTTAAAGTTTAGGATATCATATAGATGGTTCATATCTAAAGTTTTTACTGCATTGATTCATTCAAACCTTGCAGCTCCAGAATCATTAATTAAAATAAACAGCAGTGGAACTAAATACTTTCCAAACTAAAACCAGACTCAAACTTAGTTCAGTCCCAATTAGTCTGAACTACAACAACTACTACTAACACAGATTTCAGCAGCAACAGTGCAAATTTTCATTCACTTCAACAGCATGAACCTTCTACTCCAGATTTGTAACAATTCCCAACTCCAATTCAGTTTAAAGCTAAAAGCAGCAATCTTATATTTCCTAACCGTATCTGACCACAAATCAGCGACCAAAGGGAACTCTTCAATCACAGCAAGGAATTCCTTAATCAATGAAGTTTCCACTGAAAAAAAAGCCAACACCTCGATGGCATTTACCTTTCCAAACTGAAGTCTAGCTCAAGTTGAATTCAATTCCAGAACAAGTTCCTCACAGTCAAACTAATTGTCGAAAATTATAGTTCAAATCTCAAAGAAACCAAATTCTAATTCCCAACAACAAGAACCAATACAAATTTCAGTTCACAACTAAGTAAAAGACAACTCAAAACTTGATTACTAAGAGCTGATAACACAAAAAAAGATGACGAATCAACACAGAATTCGCTAGCATTTGGTCATGGTATGTCCTAAAAACTATCTCAGACCAGGTTTTGGGTTTCTGGGACTTCCACTCGCAAAACATAAAGTTTCAACTTCAAAATCTAACGAAGAAGCAATCAAAGGGGGAAATTGATGCACATACCTTGACCCCTCAAAGTATGTCCTATACACCAGCAAGAAAAACCTATAGACTGAAAAAGACTGCAGAGATATAACTCAGCATATGTGCAGGTAAATACACTGAAAATCATGAGATTTTATCAACCCAATGTTTAAAGTACATTCAGGAATAAATACACATCATTAAAAACAAAGATAGGACCAAAAGTAAGGCCAAAAAAAAAGCTGACACAATGATAACAATAAAACTTTAAACAATTCTCCCAATGCAGTATAAACAAACACAAAAATCCAAAAGTCTACTACAATCCACCTAAGAAGTGCATCATACATATCTTAAATCAATCCAAGATTCAATTACAACAACTACACAACATATCCAATGAAATCCCACAAAGTGGAGTACCCCATATCAAAGTAGGTATGAAAAAAAAAAGACAATAAACCGTAACAACAATGCAATTATCGAAACACAATAAACAACAGACCAATTACAACAACAACAATATATCCGATGAAATCCCACAAGTGGATACACAGACCTTACCCCTACCCCTGCCCCGTGGAGAGGCTGTTTCCAGACACCCTTGACTCGAGTACAACAAATCAAAGTAGATACGAAAAGTGAAAATGACAATAAAGAAAACATAGCAACTCATAAGAAAACAGCAACAACAATGCAATAACTGAAACACCATAAACTCAAACAACAGATGATAACAAGATTCAATTACAACAACAACAAGAAAGAGAAAACTAAAGAACCCTCCAAACAGAAAACAAAATTGAAGGGGTACCTTACAAATCTGAGCTGAGATTTCAATAGGGTATTAGAAAGATCGTATTTTTAACCGACCCAAATCATCAAATTCACCAAATTTAGCTATGGTGGCTAATGCTATATAGGCATAAAATGGGGTATATACCCTATATAAGAAGGAGAAAAGGGGAAGAGATAAAAAGGGAATCAGAGAGATGCAAAAAACTCAACTGTATATATTGGGACGGCCACAATGGAGATTTTGGGGAAGATTCTTTCTTGGGTTTTGTATAGGAACTTGATACCCTCTTTTCCTAATTACTTGTCCACTTTTGAATTGACATACCTATTAAAAAATTAATTAATGACACAGTTAATTTATCATTTTACCCCTATTAATTATGAAGTGGATGAAAAATTCTGCATTTTCCAAAGTAATTAGTCATTTAATTGAGGGAATAATAGGTAAAAAAATTATCCTTTCTTGATTTGTCAAAATAAACAAGTAATTAGGGACAACTATAAAAGAAAAAGTAGACAAATAATTAGGGACAGAGAGAGTAATATTTACCAAAATTGAAGTGGGATATTTTGTGGAGGATTGATGTGAAAAAAAGACAAAAATAGTTGATTTTATATCGAAACTAGTCTCTCTACCTAATAAGTATATGTGTATATTGTATTTTTTTTATATTTCTCAACTCACGTGAGACGCACTTGTCCTATATGACAAATTACATAAGATGTGTGTGTGTTTTATATAGCGTGTGAGGTGCACGCGTCATGTAATCGCGTAAGCTGCACCTGGCAAATTGTGTGAGATGCACGCATTTTATATGACAAATTGTGTGAGATGCACGCGACCTACATGAGATTTGGTATGTGTTTACTTGTTTAATTTTATTATAATTTAAGTACTTAATTGTGTGGACACAAAGTTGAAGTACGTAGATGTGAGCTGGAACCAAATTAAAAACATATTTTTGTATTATGCATTTTATAAAATGTGTAAAAAAAAAAAGAATCCAAAAATATTTTTAAAACTCTCATCAAATGTTAGAAAGTGCAACATACTTAATAAACTGCATTGCATCAGACACTAAAAATAGCAAAAATTACATTAGATTCTAGTTTTAGAAATGAACCAAAATTTAAAATAATAGAAAATTTACACATTCAAATGTAAAATTTATTCTAAAGCCTTTTTTTCATAATTTAAGAGCTAAATTTATCAAAACAAGTTTCAACTTTAATAACTAAAAAATGAGAGTCTAAACATCTAACTCTGATTTTTAATTCGAGTATAAATTTTAATAAAATATCATATATTTAGAAACTATTCAAGAAAATATTATAGATTAATATAATTAATGTTTCAAAATATGCTAAATAAAGGATTGAGAAAATTAAAATTATTATTAAATAAGAAATTATTTTCCTCCCTAGATAGTGACACATACACATAAATTATGACAAAAGATAATATATTCAAGTGATAATTTTGATCCTATCCAAATCATAATGAACCCTTTTTTGTTATTTTAGGACTAAAATTATATTTATTTGACAATTTTACCCTTGTCGACCTTATTTCGAATTTTCAGTATTAAATTATGTCACTTGTCACATTAGTCCCTTCATTATTGAGTCCACTTGATGGACAAACTTTTTTGTTTTGTTTTTTTATTGGTTCGACAGGAGAGTTCAATTAATTTGAATTTGTACCGTATAAGATTCTCATTTAGGAGAAGCATTTTCTATTTAAATTCGAGACTTTTGATTAAGGAAAGAGTAACTCGTTTGTGGAACAAACTCAATTGAGTATATATTTTTACCATTAATTTAAGATCAAGTGAGTTTGTTTATTTTTTACCACTAATTTAAGATCAAGTGAGTTTATTATTCCTTTCAAAAGGTAAAAAGATATTATTTTGCAAATTCAAAAAATTAAAGGACTTAAGTAAAATCTATTGTTTCTAAATATATATAATTAAAAAGTGGTTTGAAATCAGAGTTCTAGTTCATATTTAAAGTGAAAGTTGAATTATTATTATTTTTATTTCCACCCGATGTCTCATACCTACATTGAAATCTGATTAATTTTGTGCTCACACCAAAAAATCCCATATCGAAGAGCAAAGTGCTTTCTAACAAAGACGATTATGTATCTAAAAAAACTCAAACCCCAAGACTTCTTAATTAAAAAGAAAAGAGTGTTTACCTGTACTCCACTAAAACTCTGATTGATAAAGTTGAACCTCTTTACCATACAACCATGTTAGTCTTCTTGGGAAATATGGAGGCATTTATTAGCATATCTAAAAAGATTTGTTAACTTCTGCTTCTTCTTTTTTTTTTTTAGAAATTAAAAGACCTTATAAATAAATGTACTTCGTCCATTTCAAATTATCTATTGTCATTTATCAAAATAGTTATTTAGACCCTCACATTTTTTTAATATAATAATTGAAGAAAAGAATGTTAAGATAAATATATGACATATTAGGAAAGATATAATTAAAATAAGATATTTGAGCTAAAATAAAAGTGATCTTCGTAATGTATAAGATATAAGAGTCTAGATTGAGATGATTCGAACATGTCTATAAACTATATATGCCTCAGTGTGAGAGGTTAGCGTTTGAGAGTTTTAGGAGAAATATCAGGAAAAATGCTCAAACACAACATGACAAACCTTCTGACTTATAAATAACATGTCTCTTGACTCTTGATAGTAGTTAGTTTTGTTTTTGGTTCTCTAATTAATAATAATAATAGTACTATTTTTGATATTTTTATTACTTTATAAGTGTACTATTTTTGATATTTTTATTACTTTATAAGTGTACTATTTTTGTTATTTATATATTACTTTATCTCGTATATCTTTCCTCGTTTTCTTACTCCTGCAATTGTTTATATCTTCTTAAATAGGAGTACTATGTTTTTGCTTTCTTTGAATCATGTGTCTTTCGAAAACCTACTCTCTTATTCTTTACAATTAAGAATATTCATTAATCTTTTATAATCTAAACATGAATGTCATTAATAATAGTAGTACAATTTTAACTCTCCAAAATATACTAAATGACAAGAACTTTTGGAATAATTTTTTTATTTTTTACTCAGTGTTTAATACTTATATTAAAATTAAATTAAATTAGAATGCACTTATTGCAAGATTCATTTTCGAATAGAGAACAGGGCTCCTAACAAAATCTTTTCAATAACAAAATACTCAAAATCAAAAAATTTAACTAAACGAAAGAAAAACCAATCATCTCACCATAATTTATTTCGATTCGAATTTGATTTGGATTTTTGTACTTAAAAAGAGGTACACATTTAAGATTGCATTACTGTTTCAATAATTGATGAATCTGTGTATGTCATCAATGTGAAAGAAGACAATAAGCAATAACTTTCCACCTATCATTGTCATAGAGTAATTAAGTCAAATCTAGTGAATTACACTATTTTATTTTTAAAAATGGAAAAATTAATACGTCCTCCAATTCATATTATCTAAATAAAATTGCTTTACACGACCAAAAAAAATTAATTAGAAAAAGTTTTTTTTTTTACTTATTTTTTATATTTTTGAGTAAATAAAAAAAAAAATTATTTCAAAAGCATTTATATGTTATCTAACAAAATATTATACAGATGAAATGAGATGAAAATATTATCTCAAAAATATTTATATATTATCTAGCAAAATATTTATCAATTATTTACTATCAGCTATCCAAACAAACATCCTTTAGATAATTATAACGTGAACTCCATGTGTTTTTTCTTTTGTGGCAGACAATCATAACGTGTACTCCAAATGTAAATGTAACCCCCTCTACCTACCCAACATTATTTACAAAAATAGGGAAAATAAAATTGGTCAGTTATATGTTTAAATTATCACATCAATGAATCTTGGTAAGATCATATATATTTTGAAAAATATTAAAATTGCTCCTGAACTATGCGAGATAAATCACTTGTACCTTTTCTTATATTTTGGAATTAAAATTACCCCGTCGTTATCCCAAGAGACCATAAATATCCTCCAGAGTTAACAGCCTAAATTTTTAAAGATGTGGCAAGCCACGTGGAACTACTCCCTCCACCTAAGCTGTCAACTAGGATTTCCTCTAACCTTACTAACCCATCAATTCATCTATATCCAAATTAAATTAAATTCCCCTTCATTATTCATTGTACCCTTATCATCAGTGAGACTTTTTTTTTTCTTCATGAATACAATTGATCAGTAAGTGATAATTTAATTGCATAAAAAAAGTCAAAATATTACACCTCTAAAACCAAAACAAGTTAGCTAAATTGTTTAATCTCCCGTCTGAAAATAAAGATTTTGTTTGTTGTAAGTTGTAACAAGAATTAATGTAATTTTATTCCCGTCTATTTTAGCTAACTTGGTTTTAGAATAAGGCTCCTTCTCCAGATTTGATACATAAACATGACCATATCCATTGCTTGAAAACTATCAGGTAATAGTAAAATCGAATAATAAAAGAATAAGAAAATTAAAAAAATCCCAATCTCAATCACCATTGGAGATAAAATTTAATGGAAACCTATTGAAAACTAAACTAAAAAAGCCATTGCTTGAAACTTTAATGGAAAAGATTTAATTTTTCTCTCAAAATTAGAATTTGATTTGGGAGGATGAATCGATGGGTTAGTGGAAATCCTAGTTGGCATCTTAGGTGGAGGGAGTAGTCCCACGTGGCTCGCCACGTCATTAAAAATTTGAGGTGTTAACTTTTGAGGGTATTTGTGGTGTCTTGGAATAACGGCGGGGGTATTTTTGATCCCAAAATGTAACGACGGGTATAAGTGATCTATTTCGCATAGTTCAAGGGAAATTTTGACCCTTTTTCATATATATTTTAAAGTTTGAAATATTATTATTTATAAAAGAAATATAAAAACATATGATTTAGTAATGTGGCACTTTATGATATTTTAATACCTTTTTTATGAACTATAATTTTCACATTTGATACGATTATATAAGAATTAATTTTTTTTTTAAAAATCGCAAAATTATATGATCCCCGTGTTCACAAAATTCCAAATTTTACGAAAATCAATAATTACAATTTCAGGTGTCAAACGCCTATCAATATATTTATTATTATACATTAATAATGGATAATTACCTGGAAAAAATTAATAAGTTAAAATATATCACTTATATATACACATCTATACTAGAAAAATCTCATCTCATGAGTATTTATATGTCATCTGATAAAATATTATGGAGGCGGAATAAGATGGAGAGTAGGGGTTCAAAGGTGGTAGAGGGGAAATGGTCAAGGGTGGGGGTTGGGTGGATTGGGTAAGCGGGGATGAGACAATACACTTGAAATGTCATTTATACAACTTGTTTTTTTTTAATTTTCATTGAAAGTTATTTTTCTCATTTTTAAGAAACTTATTTCAGTGAAAAATTCCCTACAAAACACATAGCACTGCCAAATGTTAGCCCTTTCTAGATTTTGTAACCACCTGGGGTTTTAGTGACATTATCATTAAGCTTTCTACTTTGTTTTTAAGTAATTATTTTATTTTATTTTATTTAAAATGATTAAATTACCTTTTCATGTCAAAGCAGATATATTGATCTGTTGTCTGCTTTGACATGAAAAATCTCTTTCATTAGATAGTTAAGTTAATTAATCAGTGATCACTTAGGTTTTAGTGACATTATCATTAAGTTTTTTATTTTGCTTTTAAGCCAATTATCTATTCATATCATTTTATATATTGATATGTTGTTTGCTTTGGCATGAAAACTCCCTCTTATTAGAGTAATTAATCTGTAACAACTTGGGTTTTAGTAATATTATTATTAAATTTTCTATCGTGTTTTTAAACTAACCATCTTATTTAATTTTTTTTAAAATGATCAAACGGCCCTTTTCATGCCAAAACAGACATGTTGACCTATTGCAAACTCTTTCTTATTAAATAGTTAATGTTTTGTTTTTAAACTAATCACTTTATTTAATTTTATTTAAAATGATCAAATTGTCCTATTATGCCACATCAGACATGTTGACCTGCTACATGCTTTGGCATGAAAACTCCCTCCTTTTAAGTTTTAAATAATTAATATTCACCTAATAGATTTTGCAATTAGAATTATTGTTCATATAGTGTGAAGACCTTTTTATTAGTGGAGATACATTTTGTTTGTAAGTTGTTGACTAGTATAACATATCAATTCTCTAAAGGTTGAAACATTTTTTTTTGTTGTTGTTGTGTGATAAGTTTTTTTTTTTTCTTATCTCAAAATTTTGGATTCCAATGTTATTAGGTACAAAGTTATTTTTATCAGAGAACTTTTATTCTTAATATAATTTTTTTATTACTGAATTTAATTAAACTCGATGAAAAGAAAATAAAATAAATTTTTGAGTGTTTCTCTTGATAGAGAATCATATGATCATATTCCTTCAATATTATATTGAACTAATAAAAATATATATTTAGCGATAATTTAGCTATTACTGTTAATATTACTGTTAATTAATTGTCGTTAAAAATTATTTTTAGTGTAATGTCTAGGTCCTACACAATTGCTTGCCTGTTAACACCTGGCCAGTTGAAAAGTTTGTGTAAAATTGAAATACTAGTAAACTTAAATCAATAATTGACATGTTCGATTGTTGATGACTCCCATTTAACCAGTCTATTTAGTGGTAATATATTCCAAAATAAAGACAAATAATCAATCAAAAAAAGAAGAAAATCTCAAACATGACATCCCAACTACTCTTATAAGTCACAAAAATAATTCTACTATAGATTTTGCAATTAGAATATTGTTCATATAGTGTGAAGATATTTTTATTAGTGGTTACACATTTTGTTTGTAAGTTGTTGACTAGTATAGCATACCAATTATTTGAACATTGAAACTTTAATTTGAATATATATCTAGTCTGCCATTAAGTATTTATTTAATTAAATTATTATAAATTTCAATTTTGAATTTCTTAATTATGAATCTAATTAAATATCGTCATATAAATTAGGACAAAGAAGTAACTTTTTTTTACAATGGATTTAATATATTTCTCCTAATACCACTAATAATACAGTATTTACCAATAATGATAATTTTATTGTGTGATAAGCATTTTTTTAAAAAAAAATTGATCTCAAAATTTGGGTTCAAATCTTACTAGATACAGAATTAGTTTTATTAGAGATCTTTCTTTTTTAATGTAAATTTTTTAACGTGAATTTAAATTTAATTAAAATTCTCTAAAAAGGAAAACAAGATAATGGTATACAAATCAAACTAGTGCACTTAAATGCATATTGGGTCAAAGTATAAATAAAACACATAATACAAAATATGCTTATGGAAAACAACAACTGACACATTGGAAGTCCTTTGAAGCATTGGGGCCTTGGCATCATGCAATAATCACAAGATAGTCAAATGTCAATTTAGTTCATTGAAGTTAACATCACAAGAAAAAACAGTGTGTCTGGCGACGGATTTAGAATTTTTATTTAGAGAGTTTGAAAAATAAAAAATACAGTGTTTAGAATTTAAATTTGAAGTTTAAAAGTAAATTTTGGACCCTCTAAATCACTGAGACTATGTCTTGTCTTGTGTCAAGGGGATTAAAAAAGACATAATATATAAATATGCCCATTAACTTGTCGTGCGTGATATAATACACGTAGGATGCAAATTGCCACAGGACGCTAAGTAGGATGCATGTGTCTACTGTTCAACTCTATACAAGTTTAAATAACTACTTGTGTACACATAAAGTTGGAGAACGTAGATGCCGTTAAACTCAAAGCTCACACCATTCTTCAAACCCTGGATTATCCCTTCCCACCACGGATGAAATAAATGTAAAGCACCAGATAGAGAAGGCGGACTGACGGCCTATATTATGCTCAAAAAAGCCTTTATATATACATTGTAATTTTTTGTGAAGAGAAATCTGTGAACACCCTTTTGATCCCCTAGATCTTCTCTTGCGTGACGTTCATGACAGATTGAAAACAATGCATATTTTTATGTATTTAACTAGCTAATGTAATTTGCAACTTCCCAATTATTTATGGAAGGAAAACAAACAAACATATCAACTTAATTATGGTATAGAGAATATTGAATGGGATGACACAATTTTAACAAACCTGGCCCATATTTTTATGTATTTAACTAGCTAATGTAATTTGCAACTTCCCAATTATTTATGGAAGGAAAACAAACAAACATATCAACTTAATTATGGGTATAGAGAATATTGAATGGGATGACACAATTTTAACAAACCTGGCCCAATTTTAACTTAACCCGACCCTAAACACAAATTCAGTACCTACCCTGGCCCAAACTAAAGAAAAATTGGGGGCCCAAAACTGTCATTAGTACATAATTAGTAAAAGTATCCAAACTTGTCACTGATTTATATTTGGAAAAACTACAAAATATGGCAAACATTAATATACATTTAAAATAAATAGCTACAGTTTATTTTTTTAATGTTATATGAATATAACTACACAATAAATAGCAAAGTTAATTATATATAAATAATTAGAAAAATTATTAATATTAAATAGGAAAGTTATTATTACACACCTAATTGATTATGTCTAAGCATTTTTTTATGTGATTGGTTCCCCATGTTTACCCTCATTAATACTTTCTCTTTCATCAATCTTCCTATATCACAAAATTTCTATATTTTTCTCCCAGATTTCTTCCAATTTAAGATATTTTTGATGATTCTAGGAGCAATTTTTGTAATTTGAATTCATCAAATATCGTTTAATTGATTTTCTCCTCATTTTTATGAAGATCATATTTGTATACATATATATTGCATCTATTTTTATAGGCTTTCGATTGAAGAATTATTTGTTTCTACATTACAATGGCTATAGTTATAAAAAAAAGTAGTACAAGAAGAACACGAGCAAAAAGAGATTGAGATTTGTGTGATTGTCAAATTTGTATATAGTTGAATAGTTATATACATAGATACTTGTATTCTAATATGAACACAAGTTGAAATGGTGATTTGTGAATACAAGTATATTTAGATACATAAGTAATCTATCGAATTTGAAAGGTTAATTAGGCAATACAAGTATAATTTGATACATTAATACTATTTTTTTTATAAATAAATACATGAGTCAACACCAAGCCTCAAGTATTATAAGAAAAAACTTGACCAAAAAGAGATTGACGTTTGTTAGTTTTTTTCATTTTTTATACAGCCGAATACTTGCACACTTTTGCTACCTACACATTCTATTATTTTCCAATTTTTTTATTTTTGTATTGTCAAATATATCCATCTTTTGTTTAACAACAACGTATTCATATGTATACTATATTGGTGTATTCATTTTTTGTTTAACAACAATGTATTCATTTTTCAAATTATCGTGTTCATATGCTAAATTGTTATACTTTATCTTGTTTAATATATTAATACATTAAATTTTTACAAATACTTATATCCTTGATATATTAATACTTTAAATTTTATAAATAAAGATACTAATTTGAATTTGTACAATTAATACAGTTTCCTTATTTAGTTCATTGTAATTAAAACTGTATCAGTGTATAAATAGAAAAATAAAAAACATATACAATAATATAGCTAGAAAAAGAGTTAAATTGTAGTCATTTTTTATAAATACCATACTTATAGCTATTGAACTTTAATAATCCTATAAATATAATCATTTTTGTAAGTTGCTCTTTATATTTTCACGTTGTAAAAGTGTTTGATCCGAACCGATTGATGTTGAAGAATTAACAGATAAGTTATTGTTAGGGGAAAAATTTCATTCGAATCATCATTCATGCATGATTGCCTTCATTTAAGAGAATATTTTTGGTGTAGAAAATTCAGATTCAGAGTTGATCTTCCGTTCGGGCAATTGGACAGGGTACACACTGACACAAGATTGAATGTAGTGGGAAAAAGATAACTATTGTTGGACGTGTGAATACAATCTCATATTGATATAGCTAAAAAAAAATATTTTAAATATAAAATGTAGGATACTCTTGAAAATGTCAGGCCTTTCGGAAAATTGTGTGGGCTTCGTCTGAACTCTGAAGCAGACAATATATACATATCACATCATGTTAAGAGTATTTTTGAATTGCTTTTAGCAAAATAACTGATATCAGAGCCAATATAATAATTTAATAAGATAAGTATGAAGATGACGGAGTAATGGTGTGGCGCACGACTTACTGCCTTTGCCGATGAATTGACCATTCTATAACTACCTTTGCTTGTATAGCTTGTAGACGCATACACAAAAGAAGCTTGTGGGCTTTATAACTATAAATACTTAAATAATGTGAGTGTCACCCCGCAATTCTCTAGATTAGCTCATGAATTTTAGGCATATGAAACTTAATTCGATAGAAAAATTAATTAAAAATAAATATCACATCACATTAAGAATATGATTAACATGCCACTCTTAAAAAAATAAAAATAAATAAATAATGGCTCTCTAGGACATGGAATTGCTTGTGAAACATAGTTTAATTTATTAGAACTTGTTTCTTAGTTGTGGGGGTGATAGTTGATTTTGTGATTTCAAATATATATTGCATTAAACATGATATCCACCAACAAAAAAAAAAAAAAATTAAAAAGGAAACACCAAACACCAGAATCTGCCAGAAAATCCATGGTGGCACTAATTACACAAATATTGTTCTCTAGGTAGATATGATTTCTTTCCTTATTCTATGTACTTTAGTACTATATAATAAAACTTAATTAGGGAGAATAAATTATTGACGCATATAAGATTGTGATCTTATTGACTATAATTGACAATTCAATTGTATGATCCTAACTCCCAAGTATACAACATTTTTCTTATTAGTATGTAATTCGAGGTATAAAATTTCTCGCATCATGGAGAAAAACTACATTTCAACATCAGTAATGTATATAGTTTATTTTAATATAAACTTTAGTGTGTTTACAACTCAAACCCGCACATCTTATGATATTTCCAAATTGAGAAGTTACATTCTTGCAAATATTTTTTATAAATAAATACATATATATTTATATAATATGGCTAGTTGTCATCAAATATTGGTTACCCAACTAAAGGAGGTGGGTGAGGGGTTTGTAACATGCTCCCCTGGCTAGCCACATAAGCCAAGAAATAAATATCTTCTATTTTTATAATATGAATTTAAGTTTAAGTTATAGACATCGATAACAAAAGTATTTTTATCTAATTTATCAATTAATAGCAAGTCAGTTAATTTTTTTTTATAAAGTTAGCAATTATTGGTAATTATTTAATAATATGATTTGATCGTATAAATATATTTTACATTGTTAATATATAATGTATACAAATTAATCCCTTTTATAACAATTATTCTCCAATAGAACAACTACCTTTTAATTATTTTTTAAAAAAACAAAACAGCCAGCATTTTTGGACCAGCTGTAAATCAAAAAATCTGCCTTTATATTATAAAGTTTAAAATAAAGAAAATCAACCATACAGATTCTTTTCTTCAAAATAACGTCCCCCACGTTAAGTATAAAATACTACCTATGTTCTAATTGACGTGCCACATTTTTAAAAAAAAAATTGTCCAAGAAAAAGAATAATATCTTTTTATATCTTAAAAATAATTTAATTATAAATAAAATCTCAATTTATATTTCCTGTGATATTTATAGATATAAAAAAATGCCTAACATTGATTTTAGATCACAAATTTCATTTTTTCCCTTCTTGTACTCCAAATGTATAATCAAATATTAACACATAATTAATATTGTGGGAGTAAAAGTATTGAAATTTGAAAAGCATCTCCAATTAGAGGATTCAGATTTAAATCTGAATCGAGGTAAGACTTCAAGAGCACTAGGCAATCTCTTTTCATCTATCCAAACTAAGAGTGTATTGAGAGTACGACGTTTGATTCATCTGAACTTGGTACTTTATCCATGGAGCATAAATTGATTTGGGTAAAAATTTAATTAAAATCACAACAAAGACAAGCTTGAACCCATAATTTTAAAAACACAATAGATCCAATGCTTAAAATTTGAATGATTAAATTCATAAAATTTAAATCTCGAATCCTCTAATTCAAATCTTGATGAATAGAATTATTCCATACTTATGATAGTGCAGAATAGCAACAGAATTAGTCGAGGTGAGCACCAATTGATCTGCTTAGTAACCAATGAGGGAGCCAATGTTAGGCTAACCTCCAAGTTCCACATAAAGTTGGCCAATTAGACCTCAAAGTTTGACCAAAATGAAAAGAATTCCACAAATTCGACAACTCATTCGTCTAGACTTTTCTTGAATTATTTTATGTACTAGTAACATATATTAAAAGAAAAATATACATCACCAGATCATAATATTCCACTTTATAGTTTATATATATGCCACAACTTATAATTAGACAACAAATACAACAACAAAAAGAGAAGAAAAAAAAATCAAATTCGCTCTTCAAAAAACTGTTTATTTCATACTTTTTTTTATCTCATATTTGTGAAACCAGGTTTTTTTCGATTCCTATCTCTCCTTCGAATACATAGGGTTAACAAATTAAGGAGAGATCAATTAATATGGCAGCCCATAAGATGGTGTTTGAGTGTTTATTTGATGCAAGTTTATCAACATTTGGAAATATGGAACAAAGACCGTATCATCGTAATTGTAATTGTGCACTCCATAAATTGAAAGGAAAAAACTCAACAACTTGTTTTTTCAAGAATATTGTTTCATTTCCGAAGAAGCAATTTAAGACAACTATTTTTGCAGCTCTAACATCCAATGAGAAGAAATTTTGATATATGAGGGAGTGCAACATGTTCTTTCGATATATATGGATTAGTTTGATAATAACTTTTCTAGCTGATTATATATAGGTATACAATTTTAAGAGAAGCAATTTTTTTAGGCTATTACAATTCTTATTTCTCATTTTTAGACCTTTTAATAAGGTTGATTTATTTGGTGGTCACTTAATTAATAGTTATTATTTCAGAAAATTAACTTTAATTTCTTCAACAAAAGTGACTTATGAGATAATAATTATCGGCTCCCTTTGAATATTGCTTCTGCAGGGGAATATTGTCACTTACAAGAGCAATTATATTCTTTTACAATATCTCTTCTTCTATAGAAACTAGTAATTTTTTTGTAACATTGGGGACTTCTCATATATATGACAAGTGCATTCTAAAAGTTCAAAATTTAAATGTTAATACGTACGAAAAACCACCTAGATTTTAAATAGAATCATTTTGGGGGAGATCTGTCAAAAATTGACTCGTTAGAAGCTTTTCCGAAGGATATTAATTCGATTGAAAATTATATATATTTGACGGACCTCTTTCATCATCATAAAAATATTGCAAGACAAGTATTTCTTTAGAAATTTTTGTAATTACCAAATTCTAAAAGGAAAGATTAATTAATTTAGTACAAAAAAGAGTTTACATGATATACATAAAAAGAACATATTATTCTCTTTTACTGCTTAAATGGAATTGCTATTATAATAAAATTCCTAAATAAAAGCACATCAATTATGTAGTTATATCCTTATTGATTACAATAACAACCTTGCTTATAAAATAGACATTATGTTAGAAAATAAATAAATAAAAAAGATTGACATTATAAAAAAGACGGCCAATTAGGTTATTATTACTATACACACAAGAACATATGAAGAAGGAAAATAAATATCTGTTTCAAACAAAAAGACTAATGTAACAATTTCTCTCCTATTTTCACTTTGGAAAAAAAAACTTAACTAATAAGCAGCTAAATAACAACTATATAACAATAGTTTTATTTTCAGATGGTATACAACTAAATTTTTGTCATAATAACATCTTATGAAAATTATTTCTCCTGTTTTTGTCACAAAAAAAGGCATTGCGAATTCGTACCAAGAATTTTTTTTTGAATTCTTTATGAAAAATAAAGATATCCACGATTTCTAACTCCTTATTCCTTCATTATCAATAACTCAGCACCAGCCTTATCATCTAATAAAATTCCTAAACCAATAAAAAAAACATTTTCTTTTAGATTACATTTAGGCTCAGGGATTAGAAACATATGAAACTTTTCAGAATTGGGATCAAAATATATTACTTGGTTAAAAGAAGTAATGCACACTCACAATTCATTATTTTCATCATTGCCTAATTTTTCGACCTTTACCTTATAATATAAATTTTAAATTTTTCCCAACTTAATTTCTATTTTTTTTCGGGAAAGTTCGTTATTTTAACTAATAAATATATTAGTAATTAATTGATATGCTTAAATTTAGGTATTTTTATTGTAATTTAGTTCCTTGACAAGACTTTTTTTGTGTAAGGGATTTACAAATTATTATTTACAATTTTTTTAAAAATATTTTTTGTATAGTTTAGGCAAGGTTGTAATTTCAATGTAATAAAGATATAGTGTAATTAACAATAACTCTTTTAAGTTTAGGAATTTTATCCTTGAAATTTACAGCACCTACGACTCTTAAGGTTGTTATGATTTTCTTAAAAGGTCAATGAAAGAGAAATATGACAATTAATATAAAAAAAGAAGATATAAATTCAGTGATATAACACATCAAACATGGAGGATTGTATCAATCTTGGCTTGCTATGCATAGGAGACTATTAACAATAGATAAAATAAACTTCAACATAAAAGTGGAATAAAAAAAATTAAGAAGGAAAAATAAAATAAAAAATCCCTAAAGAAAATCAATTAAAATTCCTATTCCCAAATTGTTTGTGCAACTTCTCACTCTCAGTAGTATTCCTTTGGAGAGATCAAGCTTTCTACATAGTTAACGATGGGGCTGCAATAACAAATCGTCTTCTTCTCGATAATGAGAATGTCTCTCATATTATCATTTTTACGATAACTTTATCGTGAAAATCAATCTCCCTATTTCTCCCATTTTTGACAGGGAAAAGAGCACAACAAAATCATGAGAAGGATTTATTTCTAAATTCCTTATGAAATATAAGAATATCCACGATTCCTTCATGACAAATATCTCAATACCTCCCTTATCATCATCTAAACGAGTCACACAAAGACATTCATTTAAAACTCCTAATCCAACAACCCCAGAAACACACTTGAATCGTAACAGAGATTTCACGAGAGAATAAGCATAGTACTTTCGTCACCTCTCCTCAGTTTGCACTGCAAATGTAATCCATAATCCTTGTTTAGAACCACTTATAAGTAGTCTAAATGTAGATGTTATTACTTCTTATCAATTCAATGTCAACAAGATAGTAGATTGTAAGATTTTAAAAACATCAGATTTAATCATTCAATAGTACAAACAGTTTTGAGAGCAAAGAGTTGCTATGTAACTTTTTTCGTTTAACTATCAAATGGCAGATGATAGTACAAACACTTTGTTTCTTATTTTTCACCTAGCAAAAATGAAAGAGATCACGAGGGAGAACGAACCTCAACTTCACCTCGTACTCCCCAGCTTCTTCCACTGTAATGCATGTTCTATCTTTTCCCCGACCTCCCTGTCATAACAAGAGAGATAGTTGTTATTAAAAAACAGATTACCTCTGATATATTAACAAGTTTTGAACCCATGGATCAGTAGTATATTACCTATATTTGGAAGAATGAGCTGCAAAGTGTCTCCCATGAATACTAGAATGTGACCTAATTGGTTACGGAGGAGTCGTGGTGTTCACTACTGTCATATCTGCTCCTCCTTGTCCCAATCTATGTCTCTCGGGATCATCAAAGAAGGGGACGAGTGAGGCAACAATTTTGAAGAGTCCGAGCAACATAGGTCCCAATGCTATGTTCTGTTGGTTGATCATCATTATTTTCCTCCTCGTCCCAATTCAAGGCCTCAAGTTCTATGTCATCTTTATACAACAAACGAAATCCATACTCCGTTGTTTCGCCAAAACATAGCCTAATAAGCCCATAGTCATTTGGTGTTTTACCATTTGCCTTAGATGTATCCCATAAGCTAGCGAGAGGTAACAAGAATAAATGAATAGAAGTAGATCTAGGTAGACCTTTTGAAAGGTAGAAAAAATCTAGTTCCTGTGACATCCCATCATCATCATCCATGTCGGATTCTCCACAAGTAGTGTACTTTTCGAAAATCTGACACGGACCCGTTGACATTTTTGCAGAGTCCGAGCAACATAGATCATCACGTAAGGGAATCAAGTGAGCTGTGGTGTAGTCAGTTCGGCTGCCAAAGTAACATACAGCGAATCCCAAGAAGTTATCAGGTACATACCAATTTTCAGGCAAATTGACTGATACACTTTCATCCATTCCCCGATGGTGGAACCAACTTGGGATTTGCTGCAAGGAAAACTTATTCCCACCAAGCACAATGCTAAACACTCTTTGTGACAAGGAAATGATTTCCTGAGAAAAGGTAAGTGGAAATTCCAGTTCCCTCATCACATTTTCTAGCATGTAAATCTCCGACTTCACTATCGTGCTTCTAAGGAATTTTGGAAAGTTTTCTAAACTAGAGCAATCCCGTAGACACAAGTACCGAAGAGAATCAATGCACAGACCTGGAAGCCTCTTAAGCTGTATACAGTTAGTTAATATTAATGTATGGAGGTTTCTGAGAAATCCTATGGAATGATGAACCTCTTCAAGATTTATACAATGCGACAGATTCAAACTCTCCAAATTCCGCATCTCCATCAAAGCTGGCAACTCTTTAAGCCTCTTGCAATATGATAAGTCCAAGGATTGAAGAGCACCAAGTTGGCCTATGCTTCGAGGCAAATGTTTAAAGTTATTTCCACTGAGATTCAACATTTTCAAAGAGGATAAGCATCCAATGTCTTCCGGAAGTCCTCCATCAATTAGATTGCAGTAATCAAGACGCAGAACATCCAATAAGCTTAATCCTTCATTCACCTGAGGGAACACAAAGAGAACGCCATCTTTGAGGCCTACTTCTGATTTTTGAAAAGTCAAGAATTTAAGCTTATTCAAGCGGACAATGGAAGATGGAGGTCGTGAAATTTGAGTGAATGTGGCATGAAGCTTCTTCAAGTTTTCTAAATCACCTATCTCTTCTGGCAAGCTTTCAAGTTTTAAGCAGTACGACACATTTAGCTCCATCAAACCTTTCAACTTACAAATGCTGCTCGGAAGAGCTACAAGGTTTTCCAGAAAACTCAAATCTAGCTTGGTAATATGAGTTAGGTACTGAATAGATGATGGTAGTTCCCTTATCCCAGAACGTTCCACCTTAATTTCTAACCCTGACTTCATTCTTCCGAGGATTTCTGGAAATTCCTCTAAACTAGAGCACCCATATAGGTACAGAGATTCAAGCGACTCCACATTAACACATGGAAACTACTTAAGGCTTTTACAACCATCCAAATCTAACTCAATGAGTTTACTGCAACATCCCAGGGAATGGTGAACCTCTTCAAGACTCGTACATTCCACCAGATTCAAATACTCCAAATTTGGCATCCCCGTGAAATCTGGTGTTCGCATCAGGCTTCCAGAAAATCTGAGATTTAGCTTTCGTAGAGACGGCAAATGCTGTTATATATTCAGAACACAGAAAGAATGAGATAGGAAAACAGGAACAACCAGGCATCTATGGTCACTAGAATAGTTAATGTAAGAGTAGTGTTTCAATTAATTTTGATACAAAATTCATCCGTTAAAAGTTTTGAAATAACAAAATAATGAATGTGAGTTGTAACATTCTTTTTTGTTTTAATTCTACGTTATAGGATTTTGAAAGATAAGTTTTATTTTCAATTCATGAACCTATAATAAATTCTATTTAATTAAAAGTCTTTTTCTTGCAAAATTTTTGTCCTATAAATTGAGTTTCTTTTGGTTGAAAAGATAAGCATTCAAACAAAACTACTCTCTTAAAAAAACATTTGTGAGACATTAATCAAGAGGTGAAATCACCAATTCAAGAATAGAAGAGCAACATTCTTGAATGCTACTTGTTTTGTGGCTTAGTTGAATCCCGAAGATAGAGTTGTTATTTATTCTTTCGATTGCTCGTGGGAGAGACTCCAACTATCTTCAAGAAACGTATTAACGTGCCTCTAAGCCAAGCAAGTTTTGTTTTGGATTCCTTGTATTTTTATCATTCTTGTTCATTTGTTCTAACAATTTGAAGATAGTTGTCTCTATGGCATCCACATCGATAACAAACAGTGTTCCAAATTTGCCTAATTCTAATTTTGAAATATTTGATGGCAAAGACTTTCCTAGATGGCGTGGAAAGATGGAATTCTTTTTAAGACGATTAAAGTTGGCATATGTTCTTGAAAAACCTTGTCCTGAGGCTCCTAGTTCTGAGGTAGCAACGGACGAGGCTACTTTAATTAAAGAACAAATTGCCAAATGGCAAGATGATGATTACTTATGCAAGAATTATATTCTTGGAGGAATGTCCAATAAATATTATGATCAATATTATATTAAGTGCAAATTTGCTAAGGAGATTTGGGATACTCTTAAAGCTATTCATTTAGCAGAAGAGGCAAGTTCAAAGAAATTTCTTGTTTCAAATTATATGGAGTTCAAAATGGTTGATGACAAGTCAATCACTGAACAAGTACAAGAATTTCAACTTATAGCTAATAAAATTGTTATATCGGGAATTGCTCTTGATGAAAACTTTCATGTTGGTGCTATTGTTTCAAAGCTTCCTCCATCTTGGAAAGAGTACAGAAGCAAACTCTTACACAAGAAGGAAGATTTGACTCTTGAACAATTATTGCAGCACTTGCAAATCGAATAAGAGACACGATATCGTGACAATAACATCTTGAAAGAACCTATCATGAAAGCTCAAGTTGTTGAAAAAAAATAGACCAAGAAGGAAGCTGGCAATAATAAAATTTGAAGGCAAAGAAGAGTAAGAATTTCAAGTGTACTAATTCCAATTCTAAATCGAATGAATGTTATCATTGTCATAAAATTGGTCACTATGCACATGATTGTAAAATTCTTAAAGCAGAAAAGAAAAAAGAAAAGGCAAATAACAATACAAAAAATGAACTGGTGGCAATGGTCACAGAAGTATTTGTAGCGGGAGATCAAGTGGAATGGTTGATAGCCACTGGTGCAACTCGTCATATATCAGGTAATCGAAATTCTTTCATGACCTATGAATTAGTGGGGGCCGATAAAATTTTGCATATGGGAAACTCATCCTCTACTAAGGTTATGCGAAAAGGAACTGTTGAACTGAAATTCACTTCCGGAAAGATGGTCACATTGATAGATGTATTGCGTGTTCGTGATATTCGAAAGAAATTGGTGTCAGGTATGCTTCTTTCGAAGCATGGTTTTAAAATGACTTTTGAGGCAGATAAATTTATTTTGTCTATACAAGGCATGTTTGTTGGAAAAGGTTATGCGGCAAATGGAATGTTTAAATTCAATATTGAAAATGAAAATATTTCTGCTTATGTTATGGAGTTTTTAGATTAATGGCATGAACGTCTTGGTCATGTGAATTTTAGATCCATTCAACTTATGGTGAAAAATAGATTAATTAAAGACTGTGGAAAGGATCATGTTGCCAAGTGTATTAGTTGTAGTAA
>JAJONZ010013167.1:0-46031 GCA_029582445.1 Solanum paucissectum | reverse complement strand
ATTTTTAAGCTAAATAAGAAAAAAGTTATATTTTTAAATACACATGGTACTTATCATGGGAATACATAAACAAAAATATTTAAGTTAAATAAAATAAATGTTTTATTTTAAAAAATGAATAACTAAAGCTCACAAAGAAAAGTTTAAAAAGTTTAAATAAAGTGAAGGGTAATTTTGTAAACAAACAACTTGTTCTTAAAATTTATCAATATATATTATTTTGAATATAACAAACCAAACACTCAATAAGAAATAATCCCAGGACAACTTATCCATCATAACTAATCCCAACATAACTTATCCCAAAATAACTTATCCCATCATAACTCATATTCAAACCAAACGATCCCTAAAGGTACTATAGATGCTGGATCACCCACACACTTCTTCAACAACGAAATGTGAAAAACCGGATGCACTGTTGCTAGTTCTGCTGGAAACTCTAACTCATAAGCCACTTTACCAACTCTTTTCAAGATCTTGTAAGGGCCTACATATTTAGGACTAAGCTTTCCTTTCTTGACAAATCTCATCACCCCCTTCATAGGTGATACTTTCAGGAAAACCCAATCATAAACTTGGAACTCTAATTCCCTTCTCCTTACATCTGCATAGGACTTCTGGTGACTCTGGGCTGTCTTAAGTCTATATCTAATGACTTTCACTTTCTCCATAGCATCATGAACTAAATCTGGCCCTATCAAAGCTGCTTCACCTACTTCAAACCAACCAACTGGAGATCTACATCTACGCCCATACAATGCCTCATAAGGGGCCATCTGAATGCTGGAATGGTAGCTATAATTGTAGGCGAACTCTATAAGAGTAAGGTGATCACCCAAACTACCCTTTAAGTCGATCACACAAGCTCTCAACATGTCCTCTAAGGTCTGAATGGTACACTATGCCTGACCATCCGTCTGCGGATAAAATGTTGTGCTAAGATTAACCTGAATACCAAGACCTTTCTGAAATAACTTCCAGAAATGAGAGGTAAACTGAGGACCTCTATCTGAGATGATAGACAAAGGAACCCCATGCAACCTGACTATATCATTAATGTAAAGCTTGGCGTAGTCCTTCTCCGAATCTGTAGTCTTGACAACCAAAAAGCGTGCAGACTTAGTAACTATGTCAACAATCACCCAAATGGAGTCATATTGTCTGTGAGTACGAGGTAAATCTGTTATGAAGTCCACGTTGATCACTTCCCACTTCCAAGTAGGAATATTGATCTCCTGATTCATACCTCTTGGTTTCTGATGTTCTACCTTGACTTGCTAACAATTGGGGCACTTAGCCACAAAATCCGCTATATCTCTTTTCATGCCATTCCACCAAAAGACTTCCCGCAGATCACGGTACATCTTAGTGGCACCTAGATGAATAGAATACCTAGATTTATGGGCTTCTACAAGAATCTGCTATCTCAACTCACCCACCTTAGGAACACATAATTGACCCTAATAGTAAAGCACACCATCTCCCCCTTCGGAGAAAATCTCAACTCTCTGCTGATGGACTGCACCTTTTAGTTGGAGAAATATCGGATCACTGTCTTGCTTTTCCTTAACCTCCACTACCAATGAAGATTCTGACCCATTCTGAACTGTTACACCACCATCTGTTATGCTCATAAGGTGAACTCCCAAGCGAGCAAGCCTGTGAACATCTTTTGCTAGTTTCTTCCATTATTCCTCAACATGTACTACACTACCCATATATAGCCTACTAAGAGCATTTGCTACTACACTGGCATTACCAGGATGGTAATGCACACTCATATCATAATCCTTGAGGAACTCAAGCCATCTCCTCTGGCGAAGATTCAACTCTTTTTGGGTGAACACATTCTGAAGGCTCTTATAGTCTTTGAACACATCTACATGAATACCATACGAGTAGTGTCTCCAAATCTTAAGTGCAAACACCACTGCTTGAAGCTCGAGGTCATAAGTTGGATAGTTCTTCTCATGCACCTTAAGATGTCTGGAAATATAAGCTATAACCTTACCTCGCTTCATCAACACACAATCTAGGCCGACTATGGATGCATCACAATAGATTACATAACCGTCTGAACCCTCTGGTATAGTCAAAACAGGAGTTGTAGGCAACCTAATTTTCAATTCTGTGAAGCTTTTTTCACAATCGTCTGACCACTGAAACTTAACCTTTTTCTGATTTAACTTAGTCAATGGAGAGGCTATGGATGAGAATCCTTCCACGAACCTTCTTTAATAACCAGCAAAAACTAAGAATTTTTTTATATTTGTAGGAAAGGTAGGTCTGGTCCATTGTTTCACTGCTTTTATTTTCTGAGAATCCACTCGAATCCCTTCACTAGACACAATATGCCCAAGGAAAGCAATTGATTGCAACCAAAATTCACATTTGCTTAAATTAGCGAATAACTAGCGATCTTTGAGAGTTTGCAGAACAACCCTCAAATGACTCGCATTGTAACACCCCGTATCCTAGATAGACCAAAATGCAGACTTTGAGAAGTTGCAGGTGCAACCCGTGGTTTCCATCCAAAGACCGTAGGTCCTTGGTTCACCACTGCAGCCCCTCCCAAAACCCAGCTCAGAAAATTGGCTAAGTCTCGACCCACGAACAGACCTACAGTCCGTAGGTCAGACCACGGTCCGTAGGTCAGACCACGGTCCGTAGGTCAGACCACGGTCTGTGGTCTGTGTCTGTGGATCGAGGCCACCTTTACCCAGCCTCTGACATGAACTACGGTCGAGCAACACAGACCATCGTTCGATCCATGGTCTGTAGGTCTGACCGTAGATGAGGGTCAACAGCGAATTAGATGAAAATTATTGATTGGGTCAACTTCAAATGGTCATAGATATTAGCACAAAAGGAATTATGTGTCCCATGACCTATTATATGATAGATAATTGAATCTTCTTTCCAACGCCACCGAGTTTGCTAAATTCTGACCTCCGAGTAAAAAGTCATGCTCATTTTAGTGAAGGCCTATCGAGCAAGCTTGACTTACGGACCCAATCTACGGACCGTCGATTGAATGACGGCCCGTCAGTCCCGTCCGTCGATCACTCCGACAGCAGTTAAGTTAGGGGTCTTTTGGTCTTTTCCTATTTCGTTTAACCCCTAAGATACATCGTTTAGACCCTAAACCATGAGGTTTTAGTCAATTTAAGCCTAGAAACATAACTAGAACTTACCTAAGTCAAGTCATTAATCAAAACATAGAAAATTAGAAGCAAGAGAGGAGAAAAAGGTCAAGAACCCTAGTTCAAGAACGCATTAAGTTTTCTTCAATTCCAGCCCAGAAATCAAAGGATTTCTCCGTGGAATTCATCACAAGGGATGTGGGTTTTCACTAGTGGGTTCCTTTCACCCATTAGGTCCCTAGTTTTCAGTCAGTTTCTTGATTCTCTTATTATGACTAGACCTAGGGTTTCTTGAATGTTAGAATTGTTGGGTTCTTAGCTGTTAGAATGATCCAAATCAGATTAGTATGGTAATATTCAGTTTATTGCATGAATTCCAGAACCCTAGCTATGCATTTCTTTAGTTCTTGAATTACACATGCTAGGTCAGATATTTCAGTATTCAGTTATACATGCCTCAGTTTACGAATGCATCATTATCAGATTAATTGTTGCATTCTCAATTTTGCATGTTCAGTTTTGAGCTATCCAGTATTACAGAAATTCAGTCATAATATGTTAATTACTTAATCCATTGAGAGTAGCATAATACCGAGTTGGACTAGGGTTCAACGTACCCAAATAGTCCCAGAACTATTCGCCACATAGGTTGTAAGTCCCCTCTGTGGGCATCATTTCAGTGATCACGCCAGCATGCCTCTATACCTCTGGCAGGGTATATTGGGTCCTCTCGATGGGGCGTATACATCGGACTACACATTTAGATCATGTGGTTTTATTATCGGTTATTAGTAGCTCCCACAGTTCAATCAGATTCTTTGCATTGACCATTTATCAGTATATCCAGTATTCAATTTCAGCATGTTATAAATTGGTCACTGCATTCAGTTAGTTCAGATTCAGTATCTATATCATGTTCAGATTATATCATTACTTATTTGCCTTGTTCAGTTATATGTTATTTCAGCTGTATTCTATCCTGCATGCTCAGTACCTTTCAAGTACTGACACATACGTGCGCTACATCTTCTCGTGATGTAGGTTTAGGTTCTCAGCATCCAGATCACGCTTAGATTGGTTCCCGATCTCCAGTTCAGCAGAATCAGTAGTGAGTCCTTATTCTCTGAGGACAATAGTGATGAGTTTCTTTTCAGTATTTTTAGTCCTTTAGTTTCAATTTTACTAGATTTAGTTGGGGCCTATCCTAGCATTTCTAGTCAGTTTAAAGGCTTATTTCAGACATAGTTAGATTCAGTTTAGTATTGAGTTAATATCTTCTTTGTATTAAACTCATCAGTTATCATTTATCTCAGTTATAGTATATGGGTATTCCCCATATTTTCATTTTAAATTATGATTTAGCTTCCGCATCAGTTAATTATCTTTAGTATGCTCATGATCATGTCAGCAGGGTTAACTTGGGATCACTTATTGTCCTAGGTTTCGTGTCCGCGTCTCGGGGTGTGACACTCATGTTCTTCCTTATTCCTAGAGTAAATGAGTATATCATCAATAAAAATGATAACGAACAAGTCCAAGTACTGCTTGTACACCTTATTCATCAAATGCATGAAAGTTGTAGGAGCATTGGTTAGTCCAAATGACATGACTACAAATTCATAATGACCATACCGAGTTCAAAAGGCTGTCTTCGGAATGTCACTATCTCTGACTCTGAGGTGATGATAACCGGATCTGAGGTCTATCTTTGAGAAATGACTAGCACCCTGAAGTTGGTCTAACAAGTCATCAATCCTGGGGATAGGGTACTTATTGTTGATTATGACTTTGTTCAACTGCCGATAGTCAATGCACATCCTGAGAGAACTATCTTTCTTTTTCACAAACAACACTGGTGCACCCGATGAGGAAATAATGTGTCTAATGAGGCCCTTATGTAGAATGTCTTTCAACTACTCTTTCAATTCCTTAAGCTCAACTGGAGTCATTCTTTAAGGAGGAATAGAGATAGTCTAGGTATCTGGAAGGAGATCAATTCCAAAGTCAATTTCCTTTTCAGGAGGAACTCTGGGAAGATCTTCTGGAAATACTTCTGGGAACTCATTAACTACTGGGACTGACTCAAGAGTTGGGATTTCAGAGCTTGAATCCTTAACTCGAACTAGATGATAGAGAAAACTCTTAGAGATCATTTTTCTGGCCTTAAGGTAATAAATGAATCGACCCATAGGCGCTAAGCTACTACTCTTCAATTCTAAGATTGGTTCGTATGAAAACTGAAAACGAACAATCCTAGTCCTACAATCGACTGAGGCATAACAGGAATGTAACTAATCCATGTCTAGAATGATATCAAAGTCTACCATTTCTAACTCTACAAGATCTGTTGAGGTGACATTTTGGGAGATTGTGACAGGGCAAATTCTATATACTCGTCTAGCTATAACTGGGTCACCAACTGGAGTAGAGACTGAGAAGGGTTCTGAGAGTTTTTGGACTAACATCAAATTTGCCTGCTATATAAGGAGTTACAAAGGAAAGAGTAGCCCCTGGATCTAACAAAGCATAAACATCTAGATTAAAGACTCGTAACGTACCAGTGACCACATAAGGAGAATCTTCCTGATCCTGGTGAGCCTCAAGAGCATACAACCTATTTTGGCGGTGTCCGCCACTTGTACAAGATGAGTTACCTTACTGAGTCAGGCGACCTGCTGGTGCTATTGAAGTTTTAAACTGAGCTCTACCATTATTTCCTACTTGCCCCTATTTAGAAGGACAATCTCTCAACTTGTGACCAGACTGGCCACACACAAAACATCCTTCCTTTCCTGGAAGACACTCGCCCGGATGGTTCTTACCACACTTAGGACAAGTTGGGTAGGTTCCAGTTCCTGAAACACTCTCATAAGACTTAGAGCCTGATGCCCTACCTTTCTAATCATGTCTGAACTTGGAGGATGGAACACTAGCTGATGAAGGTGCTGGAGCTGAAGATTTTATTGATCCTGCGAGCGATTTCCACCACCCAATTTCTATTGGGAGTAGTCATAGTTGCCTGTTCTACCCTTCTTATTCTCCTTAGTCTGTTCCCTAAGCTTATCTCCCTCAACCTTCTGAGCATAAGTCTCGAGCCTAGAGATGTTCATCTCTTTCAGCAACATAGCATTTCTGCACCCTGTTTCACCAAGTCTGACACTCTATACAGAAACTTGTTCATTTGTGCCCTGGAATTAGCAACCATGTGAGGAGCATACCTGCAGAGTTGGGTGAACTTGGGTCCATACTCATGTTACCTTGCCTGAAGTTCATGAACTCCTTAGCTTTTGCCTCCCTCTACTCTCTTGGGAAGAACCTGTCCAGAAAGGTCTCACTAAAGCATTCCCAAGTGATAGGAGCTACATCTGTACCCTTGTTCTCTTTCCACTAAGTATACCAGATATGAGCCACATCTTTAATCTGGGAAGATGCCAACTCAACCCAATCATTCCCAGTTACCTGCATCACTTCAAAGATCTTCTTGACCTCATCAATGAAGTTTTAGGGATCCTTACCAATCTGCGATCCTAAGAACTCAGACGGATTCATCCTAACAAAATCCCAAACTCTAGCTGCAGTTGACCCAACACTATCATTTGCAGAATCAAAACCTGTTGGTTGTTCTGGTTGGTCATACTCTGAGCTAACAACTAGATCATTCCAAAATTCATTATTCAAAACTTCCTGATCTGGGACTGGAGGAGCTGCGTTTGCATTCCTAGCATTCGCATTCCTTGCGTAAGCTCTACGAGGAGGCATGATCTGAAACGTATAACGAAGGATTAGAACGAGAAGTCAGATCATACCTAACACACTATAAGAGTAGTAAAAAAATATAGTTTTCCTAAAACACTTCGCAACCTCATTCTCATTAGATGTGGGGCAGTTCACTCCCATGAAAAGGACTCTACTTAGTGTGGCTTTTCAGACGTCCTAGGACTCTTAAACCTAATGCTCTGATACCAAGTTTGGCACGCCTCGAAACTACCCCAGGACGCGGACACGGGACCTAGGATAACAAGTGACCCCAAGCTAACCCTGAGATAGCATATCATAAGCATACTTAACAAATACTGAAATATATAACTAATGCGGAAGCTAAATAATTAGTTAAACTGAAATGGTGGGGAATACCCATATACTGTCTGAATATATGATAAGTGAAAGTTTAAAAACAACTGAAAAGTAAAACTCAAACACTAAAGTTGATTCTAACTATGTCTAAAATAAAGCCTCTACTGACTAAAAAATTTGGTATATGCCCCAGCTAGATCTAGCAAATACTGAAACTAAAGACTAAAAGAAAAATAAGATAATCATGTCACTAATCCTCAAAGAATGAGGACTCACCACTGATGATGCTGAACAGAAGATCGGGAACCGATCTATGCGTGATCTGGAAGTTGAGAACCTAAACCTACATAACGAGAAGATGTAGCACAGAGTATGCGTCAGTACTTGAAAGGTACTGAGCATGCATGATAGAGTAAAGCTAAATGGTAACATAACTGAACAACTAATAAATCAATGATATAATCTGAACATGATAAGGATACTAACAATACTGAACATAACCTAAATGAATACAATGACCAAGTTTATAACATGTTGAAACTGAATACTGAACTGTACTGATAATGTGGTCAATGCAATAGATTCTAACTTAACTGTGGGAGTTACGAATAACCAACAAAAAACTTCATGAGCTAGGTGTGGAGTCCGATGTATAAGGCCCATCGAGAGGACCCAATATACCCTGCCAGAGGTATAGAGGCGTGACAGGCGTGATCACTAAAATGTTGCCCACAGAGGGTACTTACAACCTACGGGACACGTAGTTTTGGGACTTGCGGGTGACTGACCCTATTCCACTCGGTATTAAGTGTCTCCCAATTGATTATGTAATTTAGCAATTTATAACTGAAATGTTGTAATTCTTGATAGCTCAAAATACTGACATGCTAACGGAAAATGCAACATTAATATACTGATAATGAAACATTTTTAACTTGAGCATGTATAACTGAATAAACTGACATAGCATGTGCAATTCATGAACTAAAAGAACTACATAGCTAGGGTTCTGAAATTATGAAGGAATTTATACTAAACCATACTAAACTCATGAAAATCTTATTAGGAACATTAAAGTAACTAATTTATACTGATCTGCTGAAATTCTAGAAACCCTAGGTCTAGATAATATTAAGGAAATCAAGAATCAGACTGAATTCTAGGGACCTAATGGGTGAAAGGAACCCACTAGTGAAATCCCACATACATGGTGACAAATTCCACGGAGAAATCTTTCGATTTCGGGGTTTGAAATGATCAAAACTTGCTGCATTTTGAAACTAGGGCTGGTCAACTCCTTTCTCCTTCTGTGTTCTAATTTTTCTATGTTTTTTGGTAAATGAATGACTAGGGTAAGTTCTAATTTGTTTACTAGGCTAAAACTTACCAAAACTACGTAGTTTAGGGGTTAAACGACATAGTTTAGGGGTCCAACGCATAGGGAAAAGACCAAATGACCCCTGACTTAACTACTATCGGGGGTCACCTACGGAACGGACCGACGGTCTGTTCTGGTGAACCATCGTTCGCGACTGGGACTGAAATTGGGAGGTCTGACCTACGACCCTGGACCACGGACCGTGGTCTGACCTATGGTTTGTAGGTCCCGGCGTGGGTTGACACTTAGCTAATTTTGCAGAGGGTTCTGGAGAAGGGTCGCAGGTGGCCATCCATGGATCACCAGCACGGGCCGTAGGTTGGGTGGCAACCATGGATTGCACCTACGACTTCTGGAAATCTGCATTTTTGTAGTTCTAGCATACGGGGTGTTACCTAAATGTGAGTGATACAAAATTGATATTGTGACCCTTAGATGAGAGTAATAAAGTGTGGCTATGTCATTATATTAGCAAGAGAATTAAGAGATGTACATGGGATCCTATGTAGTTAGATGAGGTTCAAATTTAGTTTATAATTTTTTCATGAGTGCCTAGATAGTATTTTCAAGCTGTCAATGTGTAGTAGGCTGATGTAAGAATTATTTATTACCCTTTAGAGGTTGGTCGAAGGGATCATATATAGCCAAAGATGATCCTCTTAAATATAGTTCAAGTTTCCTCTAGTTGGATAGATATGAACTAAAGGCAGTATTAACAGACTAAGAACGAGAAGTCGAACTATTAAGAGTTAGACTAAGAAGTTTTATAGACCACTGAGAAGTGGTTAAGAGAAAGAGTTTTTAGAATGAATCTTAATACCTGCATACGGAGAGTTCGGTAGCCATGAGATTAGCCTTTGCCGAGTATTAGAGTATATCAAATATAATCTAGTTTAGAAGAGATGGAATAGATCCATAGCTTTAAAGTATCAGCTTTAGACCTAAGAGGGAGATGATAAGTTGAGAAACCAAGTCAAGTGTTAGAATCTGATAGTGATGTGTTTAGAAAGAGTTGTAGTGTTATATTAATGCATTCATACACTAACGTATTCCTCAAAGTTCAGTCGTTACAACATCTTGTTGATTTTACTAATATCATAATTGTGTCCTTGATGTATGCTCATACACTTCAGTTCCTAGAACGAAGGGCAAAGACTTTATCCCATTGATCTCAAGCTTACTCCAAAGAGTTATGAATATCAGCCTCATGATATGCACCTATTCAGATAAGCATCTCATGTTTAATAGTATGCTCAGTCTCGCGAATTAATGATTTACCCTCAATATCTAGCAAAATAATGTTACGTCATTCATATATTTTTATATATAATATTTCTCGAATAAATCATTCTTATGATTTTTGCCTCTAAGCTCCGTCAGTGATCCTTTTATTTTGATAATGTTGTTGATGAATGTAGTTGAGTAATGATAGAAGGAGAAAGTTGATGTTTTTTTTATTGTGGTAGTGATGGTGTGCTTATTCCATCTAAGGTTATAAATGTCAAAGGAGAATGAGATGAAGTTTTACTATGACTAATAGCTAGATGATAGTAATTAGTCGGTTTCTTGGTAGTAATGCGTGAAATTTAAGTTGGTAGAGATGATGAGAGAATGAGAAATTCTTAGAAGAATTGGTTAGTAAAAGTCCATGGAGTGGTTATAGTTCTAGGCTTGAATATGGTGTTGATAGCATATGGATGAATGCATAATGCATTAGGTGATTCTTGATTAGGACACGAGGTTGGTTGAATGGGGTGGTAAGGAGTAGTATTCTTGGGATGAGATTCCCTATAGAGGTATAAAACCTAAATCTTGTGGTTTAGATTAGTATAAACATCTCATGTTTAGCACCTTGTAATTTAGACTAAGGCTTGAACATAGTAATAGCACACAGTTTAACCTAGACCTTGGTAAGATTAGTCATAAACCCTTGTATGAGTTATGAGTTGCAGCTAATGAGGTGCAGTATGCATAAAAGAGGGCATGGTTTAGAGTTGTTGCTAGGCTTGAAAGCTAGCAGTCATATCGCTTAAGGCATAGTAGTCATGTGCCTACTTCGTGCACAGATACCCTTGTTTCATGTCAAATAACTTCAGGTAAAGTGTGACTATGTTCAAACCAATATCGTTTGTAAATTATGTCTTATAGAAAATTCCAAATTCTTAGTATAAAACAGTTCCACCTATAACGTAGGCAAGTTCAAAAGTCAGAAAGATAGTAAGAGTAACTCCTTCCCTTTCCATGGTCAGTTCAGCCGTCATTCAAGGATGAATGATCCCAAAGGGGTGATATTGTAACACCCTAAAAATTTCTAGCGTAAGACCCGAATCATTCAATAAAACCTCGCAACTTTACCCTTATTCATCCTAAGTATATGATCTTGAATCGGGTCTCCTATTTACTCATGTGTTATGAAGTTCTTTATCAAGTGTATCATGAGAATCTAAAGTGATCCAGAGTCATAAGGGACCTCAAACACCAACCCAAGTTCACAACATTCCTTTTGGCTAAGTTCTCGCATGAGTTCATATAAAGTTCAACTTGAAACACTCATATCTCTCAAAAAATAATAAATAATGTGTCCTATAAGCTATCCAATTAAATATCTCCTCCAAATCGCCGATTTGGCCGACAAAATTCATTAAAATGTCATTTTCTTTGAGTCTTATGGTTTCCATACGTTCCTAGAAGGGTATTCTTGATCTTTTACCCTAAATAAACTTTCCTAAGTCCATCTTACAACCTAAAACATCATTATATGTATAAAAACTCTCAATATCCCTAATTTTCCTTCTTCCAAAGATCAAGAACTCCAAGATAGGGATTTCTCCAATTTCTCAAGATCTAAAGGCTCCAAGTTCAAGATTCCCTTTACGAATCCTAAGGTTTTCAATCCACTGTTCTTATCTACCCTTCATCTCCAAGAAAACTACAAGAAAGACAAAAGCTAGGGTTTCAGGTCTTCCAATCAAGGTTTTCTTCAAACCTCTCAACAATTGTGTTCTTTCAAGTATGTAAGGCTATCATAGTGATGGACTCAGTTTGTCCTCACGCCCTACATCTATTTTCTATCAGTAAAGAATAATATAAGGTTACATCATTAGTTTTGATAATTCTTGAGATGAGTTTCATTGTTGAGTTCTGAATTCTATATCCTAATTATTGAGTTGCTATATCTTGCATTGAGATTCTCCAGTAAATTGTTCATGTCTATTTTTCAGCATGAACCCTATTTCTGAGTTATAATTGAGCATTTATTGAGTTATTATTGAGAATCTTTTTAACCAAACAATGGTCTTAAACTGATTTTTTGAGAAAGCAAATATGACTTTTTAGAAAAGTTTTGTACATGTGAGAAAGAGTATAAGGGAACTAAGTATTTCCAAATGTATAATTTTAACATTAAGTAAAGAGAAAATTTAATTTCTAAATGAGCTAATGAGTTTGGATATATTTCAGAGCAGTTACCTCTCTTAAGAGGATATTTTAAGCAATTACCTCAAATTAAGAAAGAATATGTTTTATACATTTGAGCACAAGTATATATATTTGTTAGGACTAGTATTGAGCACCAATATGGGGATGAGTTCAAACAACTCACATTCCTCATAAAACATGTAGCCAACATGGATAAATGATCATACTTTTTATATGACTCCTTATTGCTTTCGCGTAGAGCTTTGGTGGATCCACTTAGTTGAGCGAGGTGTTCTATACCCCCGGCAAGGTATAAGACAATTTTAGCAGCGTGGGTGAGATGTTGTATAATCACATAGCTGATAGTGATGATTTTTGGTTAGAGAATCTTCCAAATAAGAGTAAGGAGTAATTTATATATTTTTTATATACATCCTTGAGTAATCATGTTTTATTTATGAAGCTTTAAATATTTCATCTCTTATTATTGTTTTGTATTGAGTTGAGTTTAGGTAAGTAATCTTCTAGCCTTATCAGTTCAGTTATTTATTCATTCAACATTATAACATACTCGTACATTCAATGTACTGATGTTATTTGACCAACATCTTTCTGTGAAGCAGATATAGGTATTCAGGATTATCATCAAGCACTCCATTGAGATCACTTTGCACTTCTTGCTAGATTTGGTAAGCCTTCCTTGCATTTTGGAGGACTTCACTCTTGTCTTTCAGTTTAGTAGTCTTGAGGTGTCATGGGTCGTGTCCCGACATCCATGTTGAACTATAAAGGCTTTATAGATAGTTAGTTTTAAGTTTCTGTCAGTATTTCCTTTAAACTATTTTGGCAAACTATTATTATTTTCAGAGTACTTTCAAACAGTTTTGAGTATACTATTATGAGATAGTTGGAGTTTTGAGACTTGTGAATTTAAATTCTATTTTAAAGCTTAAATCTGCTTGAGTTAGTCTTCCGCAAAGTAGTCAGCCAGGCCAAGAGTTCTCTTGGGGATTTGTAATGGTTCTCGAATGCTGGTCAGGTCAAGGGTGTAGGCTTGGGGCATGACACCTTAGTGCATTGTTGTTGTTGTTGTTGTTATGCCCCCTATCACCAATATGTACATTGCCCTATCACCAATATGTATATTCCCTATTTTGATATCATAAAAAGTAACAATAGTAAACACAAGCAAGATGTCAAGCAAAAAATGAAATGAATCCAATGCATTTGGGCGACACATAACATGAGTAGCTAAGCAATTAGAGAAGAGAAGGAAAACAGAGCAAGATTTTCATTTGATAGAGGAAGCATCAACCAAACTACAATAAGAACTATTATATAACACTTCACCACTAAATAGGGAAACAAGGGAAAACAAGGAGGATTTGAGGACGGAGGGGGCTGTGGGGTAAAAGATTGCAAGAGCATGGTCATGTGAGTGTTTGTATCAGTATGAGCCTGAAGCAACTTCTTGGTGAAGACCTTGACCTCTTCGTTCAATTTGGCATTAGACTAAAGCGGGTTTTCATTCGTCACTTCCAGCTCTGCCAACTCAGCTTGCACATCTGCACTAGACCTGATCCCTGGGATATTTCTTTTTAGAGCAAGGCCTTGAGTTGAGTTAACTCAAGGTCTTTTGCTACCAAGGCTCCACTCAGATCCTCCACTTCTCTTTCAAGCAAGTCCTGCAGCTGAAGGAGCTCTGGCACTTGGGACTTGAAATTAATTTTCCTTTCAATGCACTCACATTCAATGAGAGTGGACAGTGATATTACTTGCTTTATAGTGCCTGCAACTCCTTTCCCAAGGCGTACATTGAAGTGTCTGAAGACTCGGTTTAGCAGGTACCCATATGCGAATCCATGACGTCTATCCTTAGCACTCATCACTTTACCCATTTTCTCTAGCGTAATTCCAAGAATATTTATGGTATCATGCTTTGCCAAAGCTTCCATAAGGAAAAGGTCGGCAGAGGAAGCTACAGTTCTTTTCTATGTGTGGGGTAGAAGGAATTTATTAACAAATTCAAAGTATAAATGGTGCTCACCTATGAGATATTTCTTAGGGATTCCAGTACACTTAAGTCCATCAATCTTGCTTGTCGCACTGATAAAGGTCTTTAAAGGCGACCCTTTGTCCATTGACCTGATCCCCAGGCAGGGTACTTCCCAAATAACTACAAAAATTTCCTCACTCGAATGTATCTACACATCATGAAATTTGGTATAAATGCTCCCATCCTGACGAATCTCCACGTTATAGTAGAATTCACGAACTTCAGCCTCATGCAAGGAAGGAACAAGCCACTCAAACAAGTATTCCCATTCTTGCAAGGTCACATAGTCACCTAGGTATCTCATTCTTGCTTTATCAAGAATCTCCGGATCAAACACTCTTCAATTTAAAACCTTTTGAGTATTAAGAATGACAATTATTTCCTCTTTGGACAGTACTTTGTCAGCCTTTCCTCGCTTAGCATGTGAACCTGGTCTCTTAACTTTCTGTTACCCTGGTTCAAGTTTCTCCACCATCGATTCCTTTTTACTGTATCTCCTTTTATTCGTATCTCCTTTAGGTTTCAAGTCATTATATTTAACTCATTTCCCACCAATTGCTTTCCTTATTTTGCTGACACCCTTCATAATATATTTTTATTCAGTTTCATTCTCATCCAGTAACTTTGAAACATTGATCAGGTCCTCAAGAGAGAAGTCCTTGTCTTCATGAATGGTGTTATTCCTCCTTCGTCTATTGTGAGTTTTTTTATTTATTAGAAATCATAGCATCACCTATTGATTTCTCAAATTTTTTCTTTTCCTTTTCGATGATTTTACTTTCCACCTTCTTGATTCATCTGGTTCATTTATTCCTCTCATTCCTTTCCTTTTTTGAACAAGAGAAGCAATGCCCGCTTCTTCATCTACCTCTTCTTGGACAAAATTCATAGTTAAATTAGTACCAGGTGTCTGATCAAACAAGGGTCCCAACTTGTATGCCACTGCATATGGAGATTTTTCCTCCATCTTAGAGAAATGAGGTTGAACCGTTCATATCTGTGAGACTTTATATTACCCATTCATCACCAGTAGCAGGATGTCTGGTTGCATCCCCCTTTCAACCAGAAGGTCCCCATCAATAAATCTTTCAGACATAGTAGAGGATACGGGTCCTGGTTGTGAAGTAACATCTGGATCAGAAGAGTTTTCAACTGCATGAGGTTTTACAACCGATTGAACCACTAAACAAGTAGAGGCAATTTGAGAATTATTCTAAAAGGGAGAGAAACGAGTGTGGGAGAGCAGGGGAGATTTTCATTTTGAGGGAGTGATTTTGGGTCAAGTATTTCAATCGGAGAAGTTAGGACTTCTATAGTCTGAGTTATAGATTCACCAGTTTCTCCAACTGCACATATGGGGGTAGATGGAGAGGGTTTTTTAGCTTGAACTATAGGGTTGAACTAGAAGTTAATAGGAGATTCATCTTCCGTGTGGTGAGAGTCTTTTGGAAAGGATGAAGATTTTGACATTTCTATGAACGACTAAGAAGAAGGAGAAGATTCAGAGTGAAGATTTTTTGGGAGATGAGTATATTTTGGATTTTTTCGAATAGCTGGGAGAAAGAGAGGTTACATATAACTTTCCAAAAGATGTGTCTAGTCCCTGAACAGAGGTGACCTTTGGCATTTTGGAACATAGTGATATAGATTCATAGTGAGAGAGAGAGTGACACGTGGTAGAAGTGATTGTTTCCTACAATATTTCAAAAATACAGTAAGCATATACTAACCTTTAAGAAAGGACCAGGTCCCTCTCTTCATTTTGAACATCAATTTCTCTATCAGTACTTCTTTCCTCTTCCCTCTAGCTAAATCACCATGAGCTTATACCTACAAAAGCTACTTAGTTGAATTCATACATTACTACAAGACAAAAAACAATGATACCTGCTCCCTAATCATAGTCAATGAGAGGTTGAATGCATCAAGGTTGAGAGGTCAGTTCAATTTGATCATCCCCAGCTTTCTCGGCAAACTGGTCTCTACTTAAGGCTTTGGTAAAAATGCCAGCAATCTGATCCTCTGTCTTGCAAAACTTCATGATGATATTCCCTTTTTCAACATTGTCTCTTAATAAGTGGTGCCTCACATCCATATTCTTGGTTCTCTTATGTTGAACTAGGTTTTTGGCCATATTAAGAGCACCTGTGTTGTCACAAAGAAGAGGAATTATATCAGTGAGTACACCAAAATATCAAGTTGTTGCTTTATTCATAGAAGTTAAGTACAACATGATGCAACATCAACATACTCAACTTCAACTATGGATAGATCCATTGTATTCTAATTCATGATGATCAAGAAAGTGAGCAATTCCAGAGGTACTTTTCCAGTCAACCAGGTACCCTGCATAGTCCGCACCAGAGTATCCAACTAGATCAAAAAAATCTCTAAAAGGGAAGTATAGGACCACGTCTAGGGTTCCCTCTAGATATATTAGGATACGCTTTGTTGTCTTCAAATGATATTACATGGGACAAGCATGGAACCTTGCACACATCCCCACACTAAACACAATATCTAGTCTTCTCGCACTAAGATAGAGAAGAGACCCAATGATTCTCCTATACATGGTCTCATTTACTTTTAGACCTGCTTCATCAATATCACGCTTCGAATTAGTTCATATAGGCATGTCAATTGTCTTAGCTTCAAGCATATGAATTTTTTTGAGAAAATCCTTGATATATTTCTCCTGAAAGATTGAGGTACCATGTATAGACTGCTTAATGTGAAGCCCCAAAAAGAAGTTAAGTCCCCCCATCATGCACATTTCAAACTTACTTCCCATCAAATTAGAAAATTCCTTGCACAGTGAGTCTGAAGTGCCTCCAAAAATAATATCATCAGCGTATACTTGGACAATGAGAAGCTCATTTCCTCTTGATTCCAAAAACAAGGTATTGTCAATTTCCCCTCTCTTGAACCCATTACAAAGAAGAAATTTTAACAATCTTTTATACCAAACTCTTGGAGCTTGCTTCAATATGTATAGTGCATTGTCATATTTCAATACATTATTTGGTATATCAATGTTCTCAAAACCCGGAGGCCGTTTCACATACACGTGTTCCATCAAGTATTCGTTCATAAAGGCACTCTTTACATCAACTTGAAATAGTTTAAATCCCACATAGGAAGCAAAAACAATTAAGATTCTTATGGCTTCCAACTTGGCCACCAGAACAAATGTTTCGTCTTAGTCAATCCATTCTTCTTGATTATACCATTGCACAACCATTCTTGACTTGTTTCTTATAATAAATTCATGCTCGTCTAACTTGTTTCTGAACAGCCACATAGTCCCTATTATGGTTCTGTCTTTCGGTTTAGGGACCAGGTGCCAATGGCTTCTTTCAAACTGATGTAGTTCCTCTTGCATGGAGTTCACCCAATCAACATTCTTTAGAGATTCCTTTACATTCTTGGGTTTAATGGTGGATATGAAGGCTAAAAATGCAACTAAGTTCCTTGTTTGTGACCTAGTGTGCATTCCAAAATCTAGAAACCCTTGATGAACTGATTATGCCTTGTGTTATATGTGTTGTGATGCATTCATCCTCATACACCATATCATTGTTCATGGAAATATGAGAAAGTGGATAAGTACTATCTTTTTAGAAAGAAAATATGACACCTTACTTATATCCTTGACAACGAGATAGGTGGCATTCTGATGAGATATTGAGATTATGAGATTGGTGTATGGACTCTGCGTCCCCCATGGGTCTTTGTCTGGAAGTTAAATGATTGACAATGTGTATACGACATGTTGTGTGATGACCTTGGTACCACCAGATTATTTCATCACATCATCATCTCATTGAATCACATTGAACATATTTGTTGTGTCGTGTAACTTGTTTATGTGTTGATTTAAAGATTACATGTACCCTTATGTGTTTACTTTATTCTCCGTTATATAAAAATTGGTGTCACCGATGCCGGAATGGGACTTCTGTTTATGCAGGTGGAGGCATTCATAGTTTATTTTTAAGTATGTTTAGTTGCTTATATTGGTCTAACCTACAAGGTACATTTGAATTGTACTCACACCTACCTTTGTTATCCCTTTGATGCAGATCCTAGGCAGGGTGATCCTCAAAGCGCTTGATTGGATACAATGGATCTGTTTCTTCCGGAGTTGTGGTGAGATCCTATTTTCCGGATCGTCATTGGTATCCATCTATCATTTAAAGTCCTTAACTTCCTTTTCGAAGACTTGAGATGTATTTCGGATTCTTCAAATGTATTAGATGCTCTTCATACTTATGCTACCATGTTTTGGGAAATTCTTTGTTGTTTTATATATTTAGTGGCTTGACTTCCCTTCGGGAGTCTCGTATGCATTTTCTTTCAGCTTAAACACCATTTTTAGGTTCTCGAGGTGTGTGCCATCATGACCTCGGCTTTTGGATCGTGACAACTTTATGTCAAATTTTAACATAGTACACACAAATATAATTTGAAACAAAAGTAAAACATAAATCTATTGTAATGACCCTCCAGGTTATTTTCTTCGTTTTCTGATCCTTTCAGCATTTAGAGATTTTTCGTAGTGACCTTAAGTCATTTATGACTTGTTAGGACTGACAGTTCGATTGTAAGGTCATTTGTTTGGATTTTGTGCAAGTTCCCATGTTTTGGAGCCTTTGAAACTTGAACGGTTGACTTCGGTCAAAAGTTCAGGAAGATGGCCTTGGAATTCAATTTTGACGGTTTCATTAGCTCTGGAAGGGTCATTTTAGCCTAGGGTCATGGCTGGTTCGGGCCTCGATGCTTTCGATGCGACTTTGTGTTGTTAGACATTTTAACTTTGAAGCTTAAGCCAAGGTTTGACTTCGGTCAACATTCTTGGTAATCATGCTTGTATGGGAATTTTGTCAAGGAGATTAGCTCTAAAATATCGAGTTTGGTCTAGAACAACTTTTTGTGCGGTTCCCGAGGGATCCGTCTCATTTTGAGCCTTTTTGTGGAATTTGGCTAAAAATAAAACTTGGGTGTAGGACCCACTTTTCATCGAGACGACCTTGGATGAAAGTTCCAACAGTTCTTTTGAGTCTGGAATGTCAAATTTAGTGGGGAGGCATATCTTGTTTATTTTTATCGGGTCCCTACTAAATTATGAGGGTCCATTCGGAGACTTTGAAAATTAGCAGAATTTGGTGTTGCTGGTGCAAACTTAAGCGACCAGAATTGAGGCTTTTAACTACCAGAAATGGCTTTTAGCGACCATATTTCTGGTATTTAAATACCAAAAATTAGCTTCAACCCTCATTTTTAAGCTTCGATATCTCGAGCTAGGAAGCTCCATTTTGGATGATTCAAGTTATGTTTCATCTGAAATTGGCGTGGCTACATTTCAGAGTGATTGGAAAGTGTCGGGGACTCTCTAGTTGAGGGAATTTCTGCCCTGAAGGGGTTGCCGAACTCTCTTTGGTATCTTTAAATGGTGATTTTGTTGCATGTGTGTGTTTGGGATTTTTCAAGCATGGAATTGAGCCCCATTTTGGGACACAATCTCGGTTAGTCAATTGGACCTTTTAACGGAGTCTATTTAGGAATTCTCAGCGTGGGTCCCACATTCTTGTTTTGACTCAATTTTTTTTGCCCATCTCCAATTATTTTGATTTTAGTGTGTAAACATTCATGATGATGTTGTGAATAATAATATTATAGTGTAGAGGTGTTCAGAGGCATTTAGAAAGTCGATAGCTCTTGTGTGGTGGATTCAAAGCACTCATGATTGGCTTTGAGGTAGGCTTCCGTCTACTTTCTTGATTGGGCTAGTTAGATAATGCTTAGTATAAATTACATGTAATTTTTAATTGTATTTTTCAGGTATTAGCTCATTTTGGTCATTGCATCTTTTCTTGAAACTGTAGGAGCCTTGGGCATATTGTGGGTGTTGGGATCCTTATTTAGGCTTGTAGCTTCGCTTGTGGTGTAGATGATCTTGCTTATACTTGTAAGGATTGATAAATTGTTACATTAGACTAGGTTGGACCTTAGACGTTTTAGGTTGTGTTTTATGGCCCTTGTAATTATTATTTGCTCCAATAGGGCTTGCATTCGATTGTTCTTCTTGTGTTGGTGCTTGAGACCTTTGTGGCTCATTGTAGCCGTAGGTTGGCACTAGTTGTTCTCATTATGGTATTAGTGGTATGATTGGGGTAAGGCACCATCCCTTCAATTGGTTCCCCTTTATTAATTTGAAAGCTCTTTATAATCCCTTCGCTTGTTGTTTAGGATTAGGTCTATTATATTTTTATTGAGCTTGATTATATTGTTGGGCCCGAAGCCGTGTTCGAGGACCAGTTGTATCATAGGTTAGTGCTCTCCACTTTGGTAGCGTGGTTTGGTTGGTTGTATATTTATTTGACTTTGAGTGCCTTATTTGAATGACAACAATGACATGCATTACATTGTTTGTTCATTCTCACGGACTTTTTGGTACGATCCTACCTCATGCATTGGAATATTTATCGTTTATGAAGAGATACTATTTTACTCTACTTTTATTCTAAACTGGTTTTAGTGGGAGTTGTACCATTTGGAGCACTTGACTTACTGATTTTTGAGATTACGAACCATCAAGGACGTCCTCCTTTTTCTACTTGAGATATTAGAAGCATTTAGGATGTCATGACTTTTACTTTACTAGTTAGCGCGTCGACGCCCTTTCTTGCATGCTTTGGTCTAATTGATTCCCTCTGGTTTACTCTTGCTAGTTGGGCTAGTGCCCCTAGGAGTTTACTCTCTGGTCAGACGAATGGTCTTATTTAGGGATGGCAGAATGGGTAATTTATATGGGTACCCATTCAAACTACACATCTTAACTCATTTAAAATGGATAAAATATGAGTCAAACTCATATTACCCATTTAAAAGGGGTTAGTTAAATGGGTAAACGGCTCATTTATAAAAGAAACAAAATATGAGTGATAAAGTTTTTTCTTTTTTGTGCGGGGGGGCGGGGGGTGAGTGGGTAATATATTTTACTTTTGAAGCTTTTAACATGATCCATATAATATATTTATCCATATTATCCATTGGGTAACTCGTTTTACCTATTTAAAATATGAGTCGAGTCGAGTATTTTACCCATTTTTGTTTAACTCAGTTTCGATCGACTCACTGTTTGCCACTCCTAGTCTTTTTGATGCCCTTGGGTTACTCTTGCTAATTAGGTTGTTGCACCTGGGAGTTTACTGTGCTGCCATCGGGTTTACTCTTACTAGTTGGGTTGGTGCCCCTAGGATTCCACTGTCTAGTTGGGTTGGCCCTTTATTGGCTTCTTGGGTTTAGAGGTTTTGAATGTTATCTGATGGTCCTGTTGCTCACCCTGCATTCATATGCATCGCCTATCACCAACATACTTTTTTTTATTGCACCCTCCGGTTTATGAGGGCCGGTTATGTTATGTTTGTTGTTTGTACCTTACGGGCTTATGGGGTCCGGTTAGGTTATTCTTTGATTATATTCTATTCTATGTTATTGTTTTGTTGTTACCTAGTAGACTTTGACTTTAAAATTGTGGTGCTCTTGACCATGGGTAGTTGGCTTGGTATCTTAGTTGCTTACAAGTAGGTTGTTGGCTTGCTGTGCAAGTATGTTCTTGATTCGGCTTCTTACACCTTGTATCTTGTTTTTACTCTTTATTGAATGTCTATTTTAGTATCTCCTCTTTAGTTACTTGTGTTATGCTTTCCTTATTACTTGTTGTTTATGCTTGTGTTATATTTTGAGTTCAGTCGGCTGATGCCTACTGAGTACCGTCTTTGGTACTCATACTATACTTCTGCTCCCTGCAGATCCTAGTTTGAGTTATCACCATTAATTTGAAGTCGGGAGGGGCAGCATGGAGTCTCAGAGACTAGAGTGAGCTCCTGGCGTTCAAAGTTGTCGGTTTTCATCTGTATTTTTCTAGGCTTAGTCTTTATATTGTATTCAGAGATAGCCTGTACATACTAGTATTTGTAAAAGCCTTCTCTGCTAAGTGTGAAGCGAAATTAAGAATGTGAGTTTAGGAAGTGATATAGGTGTTCCTTTGATAACCTTCTTTATACCTTGCTTTATCTACCCCAATGTATGATCCTAGTTAGCCTCTTTGAGCCTTTAACTTGTTCTTTGGCAGCCTTATTTGAAGCTTATTCCCATTCCTTCAATAAACCATGAATTTGATCCAAAATTTCTAAGTGCTTAGGTAAACAATAATTCGATAAGAAGAGAATATTAAAGAAAGAAAAAGGTGAAATTGGAGTCCCCAAAGTTATAACTAATAGTGTATGAAAAATCTTATTTCTTGTTGGTGGGGAGCACAAAAGAACTTTAAGTGTTCAAAATAAATAAATCAAGAACACCCTACTAAAGGTATGTAATCTAGCTTAATAGAGGTGATAAACAAATAGAATTGGGGAAGATAAAAGTGGTGTTGAAGAGGTTGTTTGAAAATGTTCATAAATAAAATTGCAACGTGTTAAAGTGGTTGGGAACGTTAGTCACTATTGTTACCCAAAACAAATGTTTTTACCCGTTCCTTACCCTACATTACAATCCGCCAAGTCCTATTTGATGTTGAACTTTCATATTCTAATATTAGTGGATCATTACACTAAAGTTAGGCCTATGGTTCATCTTGTGTTGCATGAGAATTCTTCTGGGAGAGTGAGCGAAATTCTATTTTATACCCATGCTTGTGATAACTTGTATACTTCTGAGTGATTATGGGTGACTCTCTTGTGATGAGGGCACATGTTAAATGAGGGATAGGTAATTTATATGATTTCTTGAATGAGTAATATGTATGAGTCTGCTAAGTTATAGAGTCGATTCTTGAGGTTAGGAGGTTTTGAGGGGTTGTTTGCGTGATTTATGCTGATTTTGTGAACATACTTGGTGTGACATGTGCTATCTATGTAGTTGCAGTTTAAGCTTGAATGTTGTGTGTCAACTAGTGTGTTGGAGTCAACCTTGGAGTGGATGCAAAGAGTTGGATGAACAAGGCTTTTGAGTCTGTTGGTGATCTTGACTATATTTATACGTCCAAATGTCATTTTACACCCATATTATAGCTCAGTTCTAGAATCAATTCTATGGTATTCTCATGTTTTATTAGCGATTGTGCCCACAAACTAATATATGTGATCAAATCTTGTTTAGGATGAATTTGTGTATGAATTATGCTAAAATTGGAGCTAAAGGAGTTCATTTTTAAGATGGAATGAATAGGAGTTGAAGTTGTAGTGAATGGACGAACGGGAAGTAATGAAGAACAAATAAAATAGAAGTTGAAGCGAAACTATATAGCAGCGTGACAAGTCCGTGATAAGTTTGTGCCACGGAGTTGGGAAGCATTTTTGGTCTTCGTGAAGCGGCAAGGTCCGCGATAAATCCATGCCACGGACTTAGGGATAAAATTTGGATTTCAGCAAACAGGCTACTCCACAATTGATCCGTGACACAGACCCGGGATTGGCAGTTTTGAATTTTTTCTACTTTAAATAAGACGCCTATGTGATATTTTAAGGAAAAATTACCTATATACACACTTTTATTTACCATAATTTCTATTATTTCCTACCATTTCAAAATATTTCCAGAAACCCTTGTTTTACTCCCAAAACCCAACTTTTCGGATACATAACTCTCCACTCCCAAAACCCACCTTTATCCCTTCCTGATTTCACTCCATGAATCTCTCCCCATTATTATTCCCACAATCTTATCAGTTAATTTATCCATTAAATTTGAAATTCAAAATCAATCTCTTTTCTGTCAAAACGAATTCAACGTTGAAATAGGTACCTTTTTCATCTTCTCCAACTGTCTGTTCATCCTTTGTTTTTCATTTTCTTATTCAAAATGCTGATACATATGGATGATGCCCTTTCTTTTAGTCTTGGTATTACACAATTAAACTCATCTAACATTGATCTTGTTTTTTATTCCGATGATGTTGATTGGGCTGAAAACATATCTAAAAAATTGCATGATATGTTAGTAATGACGAAGGTAAATATTGAGATGTTGAAGAAGGATAGTCCTTCATCTTCTAAAGCGCAGGTGTATAAAACTGCCCAAAAGAGGGGTCAAAAATTTGCTCCTGCAATTTCTCGACCTTCTTTATCTAAGGTTGGATTTTCGATCTACTTTTATATTTTTTTATTTTTAAACTTGATTCTATTATTTTATCAAAACATGATACATTAATGATAAAATAATTTTTTCATATTGTAATGTATCAAGATTTAAGTTTAATTCGTTAATACACTAAATCCTAATTTGTTTATTATTTGGGTAGTTGTTGTAATTATATGAAGTTATAAAATATATAATGTATAAAGTGTTTAATATTCTTAGTTGTGTATCAGTCACAAGATGTCATGTCATTGATACAAAAATAATACTCCCTCCGTCCCATTTTATATGATGTACTTTGATTTGGCACAAACTTTAAGAAAAATGGAAAGACTTTTAAAACTTGTGGTCCAAAATGAATGATAGAAATTTGTGTGGTTGTAAATCATTTCATTAAGGGTAAAAAAGACATTTCATAGGCAAATTGTTACTTAAAATAGAAATGTGTCATTCTTTTTGGGACGGACTAAAAAGGAAAGTGAGTCATATAAATTGGGACAGAGGGAGTAATGTATAAGGTGTCATTTACTGCCACAATATGTCATATTCAGTGAGCGTCATGTTTAATGGTGTATCAGTCAAAACTTGTCTTATTCAATATGATCAGATACATTATATCCAATTCTATTAAGTGTTAGATACAAAATTTTATTAATAGATGATGATTTTTACATTCCGCTAGCATCTAGCAGATGATGTTTATATTTCGGTGAACTCTGATGGAGAGTTTTATTGGGTGTTGGCTGTTGTTGTTTTTATAAAAAAAGATGCTCCTACGCGTGTATGATTCATCATTGAGTTCAAGAAAAAAAAATCATCTCGTGAGACAAAAAAGTTGGCTCTGGTGCTGCTATCTTACCATGAGGACATTGGTCTTTTCAATCAATCAGAGCGAACCATTTGGTCCTCATCGGATGCTTACAAGGATAAGGAAACTGGCATCCTTTTGAAACCACATCATCGATTTGATGTTGAATTTGTACAAGACATTATGCAACAAGATGGCGATAACTTGTAAGTATTAGTTTGATTTTGTTTCGAATTATAATGTATCTTCTTTATTTTTATAATATATAATATGCATTTTGAAGGGACTGCGGATTGTTTGTAGCTTCTTTTGCTGAGTTCCTTAACGATGAAATCCATATTCCGTCCAATGGTATTCGATTTGATTACCTCCGTACACGATATGCAGCTCTATTATGGAAATACAGTACTGAAAAGGCTAAGAAATGATACATTAGTGAAAATGATGATCCATCAAAGCCTAATAGTCACTTCACAACACTAGCTCAAAAGGATTTAGTTAATGTTGAATAGAGATTATCTATTAGTTGTTAAACACCTTCTAGAGTGTTATGGTTTTAAAGATACATTAACTCTAGTTTTAGAGTATTTTTTTTTTATTGTTTTAAGATATTTCTATTCAATTTTTAGAGTGTTTCTCTAAAAACTCATTTACTTTGACTTTAATTTATAATATATTTAGTTTTTATTTCCAGTATGGATTATTTTATACATTTGTCTAATAAAAATACAAAAGTGTCATAATATTAAATACCAGATTCATTCATGCATACAAACACAAAATTCTTTTTTTTAGTAAATGTTCTTAGTTGTTGATACATTGGACACTTAATCACTGCAATGTTTATTTTAAACATGTATCTACTTGATAACTAATTCTTATTTACTATGATACATTCATAGATATACTTTATTTTAGTTTACACACAACCTTCACAATCATATTGTATCAGATACATTATTATCAATTATAAAATGGTACATTATATAAACAATGTATCTGAAATATAAAGTGTGATACCATATTCACAAACTTTTATACATTTTTTCAATATGAACAAATTAATATCAATAAAAAATGTACACAAGGTTGAAAATATTAACATGTCAATTTATTTTATCAAAAATTCATCATCTAATAGTAAATTGTAGTGTATATCAATGTAATAGCGGAAAATCTAAAAGCCAAAAATTATTAATCTCAAAATAATGTATCTGAAACATAACAATAATAAAAAAAAATTCAATCATCTTTCGAAAAGAAAGTATAAGTTCTTCGGTTGTGACCTTCTTGTCCACAACAATTTGTATGTGTTTTTTAGCTCTTCATTTGGATATTTTTTTTCTTTTTTTTGGTCGTCCAGGCATCCTTTTGTACGTAGGTGGCAAGACAATTTCTTCCAAAATAAATTTCAGAATTGACCAATCGTCCTTATCTGGCATTGGAACCATTAAAACTTCATGTGTGTTTGCTAATGCATCTGGTTTGTAGTAATTAGAGTAGTAGGGATGTATATCTGTGACATTTTTATGTTCAAAACAGCAATTGCGTGCGCACAAGGTATCTCGTCATGTTGAAATCTCCCACAGTTACATATTATTCTCTTAAAGTAAAGAATGTATCTTCGCTTATTGAAGTACCCCACTTTGAATTTATTCAATTTTTTCCCAATAGATGCCTTCAATCTTCATGAACAGTCATCCGATAAACACACTTATACATAGCTGCAATTTTACCAGATATATTAGAAAATCTATTGTTTCATGTATCATTAAAAAAAAAAGTTTAATATACATGCTAAAGTGGATAATAGATTCATTTAAAAAATATATCCTCTCTTCTATATTGATACATTAAAAAAAAGAAATTCACACACCGATAGATTTAAAAAAAAAGAAGAAATTCACATGTATCTGATACGTTTTATTAACAACACACTGACTCAAAGCTCTAAAAACCCATTACATACACATCAAACTAGAATTGTATTAAGTTGTATCCAATAATGTATCATGACTCATATATCTATATACAAATTCAAAAATTAAAAAAGATATTCACATATATCTGATACTTTGTACTAATAGCAAATTAACTCACAGATCTGAAAACTCATTACATATACGTCAAATTAGTAATGTATCAAGTTGTAACCAGTAATGTATCATGAATTATATATCAATATACAAATTTAAAAATTAAAAAAAATAATGATTAAGGCACAATAATATGTGTTGCATACATTTTGTTATCAACTCTTTTAACTCCAAAATGAAAGTTATGTTCTATTTTGTATTTTGCCACTACAGCCACTAGAGTAGCTTTATCCTTGTACAATTGCTTCGCCTTCACTTCTATACTATTTGTAGCAGCTATGTAATTTGTTATCTCCAATTCTGGTATATAATACGAAACACCAATTTTTTATTCCACCAAGTTAAGAGCGTGTATGTCCTTTTCAGCACCTTCAACATAGACAATTGCACCAGTTGATATATCAAAGCTTTGTATCTCGCAAACATTATTATTTGTCGTAGGGGGATACATAGAAAATTCAACCTCACGTTTCTTCACCTCAATGTACAGCTTTACCCACATATCATTCCTAATAATCAATGGAGATGAATTACCTTCTACAATGTATCACATCTCAATTCGCCCCCCCCCCCCCCAATTCATCAATATTCAACTCAGCTGCAATGGTTGAAACTAGCACTACAAGAAAACTGCCCAATAGCGAAGGAAAAACTGGTCGCTATAAGTAATAATCTGGTCCCAAAAAGGACAATAGCGACCAGCTGCACTTGTCCTTATAGCCTTAGTCGCTAAGGACCTTTAGGGACGACATTATCGGGCCGGTCGCTGATTCTTTTTCGGGACTAGTATAATACTGGTCCCTAAAATACATTTAGGGACCATATATCTGGTACCTATTCGCACATATTGAAATTGAAATTATGGTCGTTAAATCATTTTGCGACTAGATTCTAACCAGTCCATATATCCTTTTGGGACGACTTCTATGCTGGTCCATAATCATTTTGCGACCAGTTTGAAGCTGGTCTGTAAATCAGTTTGCGACCAGTTTTTAGCTCGTCTATAAATCAATTTACGAAAACTTTTAAGCTGGTCCCTAAATCATTTCGGGACCATTTTGAAGGTGATCCATAAATCATTTCGCAACCATTATAGATTTCCTACTCAAAAGGATTTTAAGGATTTACAATCTAGTCCTTAAATCACATTGCATTTGCACCTAGAAAATACGATAATTAATATAAACTTGTCGCTTTCATATATAATATATAATGTAATTACAAAATAAGGTGAGTATAAGGAATCTGACAATATACAACAATGAGGTAAGCTAGTAACAACATTGTGATCATGAACGCTTAGCAAAAAAATCATATACTGGCCTTAACTATAATCTAAAGTTGCCTTCACCTTCCCAGCAAAAAATGGTCAATCTACATGTTGTTTAACATCGTCTTTTTGCAAATTTCAGCATCCAAAATCTGTAAAAGAAATAAAACTTTCATTTAGAAGACCTATATATAAAGATAAACAGAAAGATGTGATTAAATTAAATAACAATTTCTGCAGCAGCTGTAACACTAATTGCTGCAACAGTTGAGATTTTGGTGGCCATTTTTTTGTGGGAAATTGTTGTAACACAATATAGTGGTAGCAGCTGCAACAGTTGAGATTTTGGTTATGTTCTCTCTGCATTTACATGTACTATTATTAGCTGGCTTTGAAGAAGAAAAATAAACTAAGCAGAATCCATTCGCATAAGCAAAAAAATCAAAGCCCTTCCCTGCTTTCCCAACTCAACTAGAAAAAAAGAAATCAAAATCTGATAACCTTATGTCTTGAATAGAAACAACACAAAGGGAAAAGATGCCCCGAAAATTACTTCCTAAACAAAAGCTTAGGAAATATATAGAATTGAATAGCAAAATGTCCTAATTTCTGGAAGTCAAGATGTTATCACTTCTTCATTGTCATTTGTCAATGAGATAGATAAAAGAATAAAAGGACTATTGCAACATTTATTTGTGAAGGTTTTACAGAAATAAGATAAGACCAAAGCAAAATGGAATTGAATATTAGGTACTTTTGGAATTCCTCTGTTGTTTTTGGGCATGTTATTAATGAAGCCTTTTATCTAGTTACATAACTTAGTCTAGTGGTGAAATATAGGTAGGAGTCTTAGCTAATAACTACTACAGGATTTTCTTAAAACATATTGGCACACAAATAAAAGCGTACTTAGCTTCTATATTAAATGCCAAACAATGGCATTGTTGTGTACTCTATGCAACATGTTCTTGGGACACTGTTATGTACAAACTAGACTCAAGTTGAGGTATATGTCTCCTTGTTCATGTTGGCTGGAAAAGACTGTAGTATGAAGGTTTATTGCTACCAATTGATTGATAATTTATGTACTCAGCACTAAAATCTATCAGTAGCACATTTCTTAGATCCATGTGCTGCAAAGCTTCCATAGAGACAAGGGCAAGATTGAGCAATGATTGATTAAAGCATTCATGGGGACCAACCATTTATTGCTGGATTTTTATTAAGAGGGTAAGTAAAAGTAATATTGCAGAAGTTAGACTAGCTCTAAGATAGTAGAGATCTGTTAAAGAAGTTGGATTCCATGCACCGAAAAGATTTGAGCTGATAAGCTAATAAAATTTACCATTTACTCTTCTTTGTATAACCATATAATGCTGGATTTAGATACCATCTATATCTATGTTTGGGTGTGCATTGTTTTCTCGGAGGTTGCTTATTATCTCTTCTGTCCCTGTTGTCCTTAAGTTGGCTGTTAACTAGGTCTTTGTACCAAGTAGGTTCTTTACATTTTGATGAGAATTGTCTATTCTCTGTTTTGTTAGTTGTATATGGAATGTGGCCACAATACGATTGCTTTATTAGAATTTCTCTTGTTCTGAAAGTGTCTATAACTGATATCACATTAGAGTAATCCGAGAAGTGGATGTTTCTTTGAGTTACTCTATCTACCAGGCTAGTTCACCCATGTTATATGAAATCTCATAATGTTTTATGTCATTTTCATGTTGGTATTTGTTGCAATCAATAACTGGTCAGGCATCTTCTTTTGGTGGTAAGAATCACAGCGTAATTACGTCTTGAAAGTTCTTGGTTTAGATATATGTTCAGATACAATTGTTGGCAATGACATGATAAGAGGAGATTCAGGTGGACAAAGGAAGAGAGTTACGACAGATATATCCTCACACTCTTAAATAATTCTAGTTGTAATGGAGCAAATATTGACCTCCAGAGATTATTCGTAATTTTGGTGTTAATTGTAAGGCAAATTAAAGTAACCTATGCATAAATTTTGTTTGTTTATGAGCTGGCATGTTTCCTTATAATAGTTGGGGTGCTTGAACTAAGTGAGATAGCCTGAAATATCAGGATTCACCCTAAAAATTCTGATATTTATACAACTTTCAGGAAAAAAAGAGAACTGGAGGATGAGAAAAAGAATAAAAACAAAGGTGAGCAGATAGAAAAAGAAGATGCCAATAAACAGAACAAGGCAAAGGACAAGGAGGAGGATCATCATCCAACAATTAGGAACTTCAGAAACCAAGAGCAAGCAGACCAACAAAAAGAAGAAGGATGGAAAACACAAAAGAGAAAACACAACAAGCAACAGGAAGACAAAGTGCAGAAAATAGTCTGGAGGCCAACTTCACCACAAACAGGATGACAGGGCAGCATCACCAAAAAGCAACACAACAAGTAGGTACAACATCTAACTCTAATAAAAAAAAATTATGCTAACCTAAACATGCAGGAGCATCAAATGGAAAACAGGGATGAGGCCACCACAAATGGAGGGACACCACCACAAGAGGCACACACAAGAAATGAGACAGATTCTAACCAAAATGTACAGACTAAACAAGCTGGAAACAGGAAGAAACAATCCTTGTTAACTCAGGATATCATTTCTTTGGTTAATCCTTTTCTTCTCCGTCTTCCTAACACTTATAGTAAGTTCAATTTCTTAACTCTTCCTAACGTCATACTAACTAATATCATCATATGAGGTACTTGATGACTACACAAGTTAGAAACATATTGTCATAAAATAGTCTGAGTTTCCAGTCAGCTTAATGTTGCTATGACGATTGTACAGTAAAACATCAAGAATTACATATATTGTGACGAGTAAACTGTAATCGCAAATGAAAATTTACAAGGAACAAAACTTAGTCAAAAAGTTAAAGTTAAGAGAGGAAGAAGAGCTTACATGTTCTAAATGAGTTTGTTATAACTTGAAAATCCTTAAATCGCCAAAAGTCCATTTTCTCTGTAAAATTTTATCAGGAGTTAGTGTGCTGAAAAAATATAGCATTACATTGTACATGTTCTAAACAGGAGGGAAAGTCTAAATGTATTCACAAAATGAGGAACCACTACATGTACTGTATACGATTACATTTTCACTCTCACAGAACCAGAACAATAAATTGATGTTTCAGGTAAGTTTTTACTCACATGGTATAATCAAGGATCGAAATAGTCATTCTCTTGAATTGGAGGCTGATAATTAGGGTGTTGCGCTAAAAAAAATTCTTTCAATTGCTTCAATTCTTTCATCTCATTTTGAAAGTTAGACATGCAATCCTTCAAAGACTGATTTTCCTTTTGAGTTGAACGTAGCTCAGCCAACAATTCAGCTTTTGATTTGTCAAGAAAAACAACGAGACAATATTGATTTGTTGATTTATTAAATTCCTTCATATTAGATCTATTTATGACAATATGCTTAAATGTTATTCATAAATTTATGTTTCAAGGCTACAAAGAGTTATGAAAAACATTCCAACTCAATAACAATAGTTTAGAACACTACACACTGTGAGTTAAACTTAACAGATCTGAAGTTTAATTTTTCATCCACGTGAACTAATGACCTTTTTCATGTTTCACAAAGCTAAACTTATCAACAAATTCTCCAACAATTTTTTATATCAAACTACACAAGGATTCAAACAATTTCAATAAAACATATATCATCTAATTGAAAACAACAACCACCAAAACAACAATGACAGACAACCACAAATTTCCATGTAGCTTAAGATTTCAAAAATGCGCCACAAGTAGTAACTTTAGAAACCAATATGCAGCACTAGTTGTAGTAGAAAATAACAATTACAACAACATTTGAAACACCCAAAAAAGGAAACTACAATCAAATGCTTTATCAATGCTCATTCACAATTTCTTTTCTATCTCATCTAATCTTTTTAATGTCACATTATACTTAAAAATTGAATACAATAAAAAAAACCATTCAAATTCAAAGAACATAAACTGGGAACTGAATTAAAGACACTAATGGTAAAAATATTCTACATATTCATCACCTGATAGAATTTTTTTTTGCAATGCCAGCCTTACCAAAATTTCTTGGCAGCCTAAGCAATTATACAACCCTAATAGAGAAAATCTTAAATAAACTCTCAAATATCTCCTCTTTGTACCTCAACCCCAAGCCTTACCTATAAAACTATCATTTTCAATCCTTACACAATAACAATGAGTATCTATAAGAGCTCAGTCACATAAAATTCGACCAGCAGAAAGAAAAATGGCAGATTTACAGAAAAGGAAGAAGGGGGAGATGAATCAGGAGGAATAAACTTACTTTAGATGTAGATACAAGTTGTAGGTGAAACGTTTTTCTTCCAATAATGCCTTCAAGCTTCAAGATTTAGGAGATTTTTCTGCCAATAATGCCTTCAAGATTCCAGAGTAAGGAGACTTCAGAGCTATGCACAGTGATTTTGGCGAGAGAGAAAAAAAAGTTACTTTATCTTCAGCGATTTTGACATATTGCTACAGAGAAAGAAAAATCTAATACCTTTATCAATGGATTTGGGGGTTTTAGGTTATTACTATAGAGAGAGAAATTTTTTTAGAGCCTTTTAGTTCCCGCTCTTCCTTGTAGTTCCTGCTGAAAATTTCATTTAGGGACGAGTTTATTTGTTATTAGAAAATAATATAGTCAAATAGAGACTAGTAAATAATATCATCCTTATAAGTATATTTTAGGGACCATATTTATAACTTGTCACTATATTTTGGTCTTTAATAAGCTTTTTTGTTGTAGTGTAGATTCACGATTGAAATATTTTTCTCAACCACTATCCCATCATTCCTCTATCGTTCATATCTAACCTCATTTTTCCATATTTCTGAATGCCTCAACAAAATCAAAATATTCATTATGTATCTTATCAATTTTCGATAATTTATTTGAATCCTAATTGAAAGTTTCTTCGTTGAAACAGGGACAACGATGAATAGGAATTTTGAATTTTGAATTGTTTTTTTATTTTAGGATTTATGTTTCACTGATTGATAGTAAGAAGGAACTGAATAGCATAAATTATGAGATTGAAATTTGATTTTCTGTTTTGTTTCCCTTTTTAAGCACAACAGCCGCATATATAATGTATTACAATTAATGTATCCAGATAGTCAGTTATGTATCTGGAATGTGTAAAATTTAAGGTATTAATATAACTACAAAAAAAGTAGGGATATAATGTAATTTCATCATTACACTATGAGATTCTTAAATTGTTTACATATTTTAATGGACCTACTTTGGAGGTGACCCGTTGGACGACTTGGGTTACTTCTTGGACCACATTGGAGGCACATTTTATGGCTTTTTCTTTCCTCTTTTCATTACTTTAATTCTTGTATGAATTATTCAATCCAGACAATTGTTATTCGATGTGGCTAGAAACTCTCGTTCTAGAGTTGAGGTTACGAAACATGATTGTATGACATTATTTTGAGTTGGTTGTTGTAGTTTATCATTATTGTTTGTTTTTACGTTCTTGCTCTTACTATTTTAATGCTTAATTATCATTAAATTTAATCTATAAACCTTTTGTGAACTCGGACGACAGAACCTTATGTTGAAACAGAGAGCATAAGGAATGCGTTCTAATATCAAACTAGAGTTAGAGATAGATTCACTTCTAGGATAGTGATGTACCTAAATTCCCTTATTTGGTTCAAATACTAGAAGATAACTTAATGCATCGGGATTTGTTGACCTATTCCTTCTCAAAGATGTAATTAGGTCTCCAATTTTGATAGAAGATTAGAGGTTCGCGAGACCATAATCATATTATCAATCCTGTGTATCAATAATTAGGATATATAACTTAATCAACAACCACGTACACTTGTGTGTGTCTTTGAACCTACTACAAAGATATCAACATTCTATCGCAAATCCTCTTATCATTTGTCGGTGATGTATATATGCTAGCTGCACAAGATTTTTTCAGGGTGACAATAGATCTTTCAACTATTGTCAATTATTGTCATCTATTGGCCAATGGGTGGTGCCTGAATGGACCATTCTCTCCTTTCTTTGTTTCTTATGATACAACTGTCTCCCATATTTTAAAGTTCTATATTTTTTTTTAAAAAATATTCTTGTGCATTTTATGTAAGATAAACTTTTAAGAAAAAATAAAAATAATATCTTTTTGATATCTTAAAAAAGTCACTTATTTTGGAGAACATTTAAAAAGCTAAAGTATCATTTAAAAAGAAATGAAGAAAGTACAAAATTGCATCTTCACAAAATGAAATTTTCATAGAGCTCACGAATTGATTCCCTCTAAATAAGAAAATAAACATAATTAGGAAGCAATACTGTAATTGAATTATGAATTATAATGTTTCCACAATTGCATACTAATTCTGTAAGTAATTGTAGTTGTAGAAAAAATCAATAAAATCATGAAAATGACATTTAGTTATCTAGGAAAGGAGTAGTAAAAAATGACATTTTCACCAATCTCTTATATTAATTAGATACCTTTTTTTCTCTATTTAATTTAAGTTACAAAACATATCTAATTTAAGTTACAAACCAACTATACAACTAGCTATCTGTTTTTATTAAGATTGAATCCAATACCAAAAACAAAAAGATTGAATCCAATATTCTTATCCATGAAATTATTAATGTAACAAAGCAAATATTTTAATCATGTATAATATAATGTAATATCCAATTGGACAGTCTCTAAGTTCTAAAAAAAAAAGATTAAGAACCCACGAGTCCATCTGTCTATCAATGAGTTTTATTTTTAAAGAAAATGGATGGAATAAATTAAATATTATTTTAGTTTTTTAGTGAAAACAACAGATTCCCAATTTATTATTTATTTAGAAAAATAGGAGGATTATAAACAATAATAGTGAAAGTATTTTATTAAAAAGTTTGTAAGATCTAGTAGTAAAATTGTTCTATGTCACAATAAGTATTAGGGTTCAGTTCCATAATACATGATCTAAAAAATCGATAAATCAATGGAGGCAGCTGCTTCTTTCTTCTTCTTTTTTTCAAATGAATTATAGTTACTTTGTTGGAAAAATAATTCTAGTGTCTCAAAAAAAAAATCATATCATTGTGTAAATTCATTTCATTATATCTTGTTAATGAATATTTAATACATTAATTATTCTAACATATTTTTAATGACTATTAATGTCCTTATTAGTCTTATTTGACCTTTTTCTGTCTATATCATTACTTTCCTAATTGTAACAGATATGTTATTTGGACATTATTCCTCTTAATTAGCCATTAATCTTATTGATAATCCTTTATTTTTATTTTGATGGTTGGATCTCTTTAGCCAAATTATGCTATAATCTTTCATCTATAAATACTAAAAGGTCTATTCTTTTTGGAGAAAGAAAAAAATACCAAGAACACATAAATTTATTCTCCTCTATTGTGTTTCATTCTTATTGAATCTTATTCTTACTCTTAGATTTATATCAGAAGAGCTTGTTGAATCATGAGGGATACAAATATACCGAGTGAAATATTTTTAAGGACAGTGTCTGATACACTCAAGCTTTGGTGAATTCCACACAAATATATGTGGTGAAAATAATTCTCGTAAGATTTCCAATATTCTTAAGACTAATAATTTTAAACTTTATTCTTGCAGAAAATCAATTACAACACAAATAGAGACTTTTCATGGTTAATAAGGAAGAGCAAATATAAAAAAATGTTTGTTGGGTCGAGTTGTGATAATTCAAAGTTTTGTTGGCTTTGTTGACTAAGGAATAATCAAAGAATTGAACTTATTTGTGGGGTTGCGTGAAGGAGAGTTGTGTAACTTCAATGCGAGGTGAAGCCTTTTGCATACATATTAATAAGGTATGTGACGTTACTATATATCTATAATTTTAATATATATTTATATGCGGCAAATTGTCAATATAACCCTTTAATGTTAAAAAGGATTCAGAGAAGTGATAATCCCGCTAAATAAAAATAAATTTAACTATTAACGAATGATATATTTATGTGGTCATTCCTCAAATGAATCTTGTAGCTAATATGTGAAAGATGGGGGTGTTAGATTTTGGGGTTACCAAAAATATTTTGTGTTCTACACCCAAATTGGACAAGAAGAATATTTTTATGTGTTGGTGATTCTAGAACTATTCAAGTTCTTAGGATGAAAAAGGTTCTTATTAAATTCACATATGAAAATATTTGCATTATCTGAGGTGGTTACTTGATATTAATATTTGTGCAAGTTGATTTCTATGAAGTTGTGAAAAAAATATTTAATGAAGATTTTATTTGAGTTTGATAAGATGTTAATACAACATTTCTGTGGATAATGAGTTTGATTTTGTTTGTGCTTAATACTTTTAAGTGATAGATGAAAATGTTGATAACTATGCTTATTTGATTAATTCATGATGTGATTTATGATACGTTAGAATTATGCTTTTAAATTATTTTATATTAAGAAGACACAATGTTTTAATTTTACTTTTTAAATATTTTTAAGCATAAAACTTCTGCTGAAATTAAGTATATTAGGATATTACATGTTTATGTTTATAGAGTATCTAAACTATTAGAATAAATTTAGGATGCTAAAGTCTTTTGTTAACTAATACAAACTTTAGACATTTTTTGTATCATGATGTAATGGTTCATTGTGTTATAACTGTTGGTGATGTCTCAGCATGCTTAGATGGTTCCAGAGATAATTAAGATGTTGCATTATGTGAAAGGTTTGTGACAGTATTTGGCTTCGTTGGTAAGTTGGATCCTTATACTTACATTATACCAAATAAATCCTTAAACTCACTGAAACACAATATTTTAAACCTCTTTCTCATCCTATGCGTGTGTATGTGGTACACTCATTTACACGTCATTTTTAATGATACATAAGAAATTAAACATTAAACAAATAAAAAAAAATAAAAGGCATACTTCTGCGTATGCTGAAAATTTTGAACATTATTTTCTCCACTTTTGCTCTCAAATTGGGCATCAAATTCATGTCAAATGGGTGGAATTCTTACCTATTTGACTTGAATTTCATACTATTGGTTCACTAACACAAACCCAACAATCTACATGACAATTTTAAAATTTATTTCATAAATTCACAAACCCATTCACTATTCTTTAAGCTTCATTAAGCTTATCAATGAAGTTTTTCAATTTTATAAATACCCACTATCATCAAAGAATACGCACAAAATTGAGATTTTGAAAGTGGAAATATGTCAAAATGAAAAAGGACTAGGCCTCTTGACGTTGATTTGCAGCCAAAAAAAAGAAGAGAATTTTGAGAAAGTATTTGGGGGGTGGGGCTGTGTGTGGGGGGGGGGGGATTAAGAAGAAGAAGGGATATGGTGTGCGGATTATATCATGCCACAAACCTACACCCTGGACGTGATCGATACTCGAGAACCATTATTGGTCGTCAAGCGAACCCTTAGCCGGGATGACTACTTTGCAGAAGACTTACTCAAGCAATGATAGACTCAAAACATAATTAAATCCGTTAAACTCAAATACTCATCTCATAAAATCTGGAAAATACTCAATTGAAATACTATAGTTTGTAAAAGAATTCAAAGAGAGTAAATACTGAGAGACACCTAGACGTTGTCTATCTATGAAGCAACTATTATTAAAGAAGGATATCGAGACAAGACCCACGACATCTAAAAAATACTAACTAGATAGTAAATGTGAAGTCCTCCGAAATGAAAGGAGGCTCACCAAAAGCTAGCTAAAGTGTAGAGTGATCTCAACGACGAACCTATTGATAATCCTGAACACCTGTATTTGCATCATAAAAAGATGCAAGTCGAATGACATCAGTACATTGAATGTACGGGTATGTAATATAGCCATAGCAAAAAACCGAAAGAAAGGACTGCAATAGATAAATATATACTTAAGTTGAATGTAAAGAAATAAATGAGTTAAATCATTTAAAACTTTACAACATACTTTCTCAGCTCTGAACTCAACATAATAAGTGATATATTAAAATACACTTTAACTTTATTGGGAGATTCTCTAACCGACAACCATCACTATTAGCTACATGATCATACAATGTCTTGCCCACACTGCCAAAACTATCATATATTGTGCCGGGGTATAGAACCTCTCAACTAAGTGGATCCGCTAAGCAATAAGAATTCTTCTAAAAAGTATGACCCTTTACTCATTTTGGCAAGACATGGTTTATGAGGATTTTTGAGTTGTCTGAACTCATCCTCATATTGGTGCTCAATACTACTCTCAATAATATATATACACTCATGCTCAAATGTATAAAACATACTCTTTCTCTGGTTTGAGATAATTGCTCAAACTATTTTTTTAAAAGAGGTAATGCTCTGAAATATCTCTGAACTTGTGAACTCATTTAGAAATCAAAGTTTCTCTTTTCTCACTTTAAAAATGATATCTTTGGGAAAAACATTAGTTCCCTTCTACTCTCTCTCAAAACATCTCTTCAGACTCTACTCAAAACTCTTCTTTACGTTTAATCAGAAATCAATTTAAGACAATGATTGGTTATAAGGATTTCTTAATAAATAACTCAATAATAAGCTTCATGCTCGAAAAGGGACATGAGCAATCAATTCAAGAATCTCAATACATGATATACAACAACTCAACAATTAGGAATAGAAATTCGGAATTCAACGATACAACTCATCTCAAGAATACTCGAAATCAAGGATAGAAACATATATTACTCTTTCTCTTAATTTTGATATATATAGGGCGTGAGGACGAACTAGTACAACTATGATCTCCTTACATACCAAGGAAGAACAAGGTTCTTGGTGAAATTGATGAAAACTTGAAAAACACTCGAAACCCTACCTTTTCTCCTCTTGAAACCTTGCGTTAATGATTTAAAGTGTTAAAGAACGTAAAAGAATGTTTAAAACTGCTAAGACTCTTAACTGGGAGTAAAAGGGTCGTTATTTAGGCTTAGGAGGAATGGGAAAAGTCTGAAATACCCTTAATTAATAGAAAACACAAAATCCCAGGGGTGTCTGACAGAGTTCCTGACATCCCGTCGTGAGTATGAAGGTCTCCCATAGTTAGGCCATCATCAAGATCTGAAACATATGCCCAATTCCTGTTGGCGCGATTCTACTGATGACTACCCGTCACCAAGTTGACTGCCCGTCACGTGTCATCGTCAAGAACAACTGAAATTTCTACATGTGTAACGGGCCAGTTGACTTCCTATCAAGAGGTTGACTTCCCGTTAGGGCAGCCATTAGTTTTTTTTTTTTAATATGACAGTCTCTGGTAAAATGATCATAACTTTTGTCTCTGAACTCAAAATGAGGCAAACTTGGTAGAGTTGGAAAGAGGACTCATAGACCTCCAATTTGGTAGGTCAGGGCCCACCTAATTCATTATGTCATGGGAAATATGATCATTTGAAGTTGACTAAATTAGAATCTTATGTCAAACTTAATCGTTAAGGAAGCCTTCAACTCAACTTTGTGCTAGGGGTTCGTGTGACCTGAATTCATATCCAAATTCATTACAACACTAAAGAATTGACCTTTACACATATGCAAAAATTAAGAATCACATGATACGACTTTACATGCAAATAAAGAATGGTTCAGGCCTTAGCTTAGAAATTTTTGGAGTGTTACAATATCTCCCCCTTGGAATCATTCGCCCTCGAATGATTGCTGAAATGATCATGAAAAGGCTAGGGAAATGTTTTACAGCCTAATTTAGTGAAAAATACACATAAAACTCATGAACTCAAAACACTAAAGGAGGGACTGAATTGAATGAGAACTTTAGGAAGAGTTAATACCTTGAACTGGAACAAAATTGGAGGAAAAAAGATGAGGGTATCTCTTCTTCATATCTTCCTCGGCCTCCATGTTGCCTCCTCAACAAACTTATTTCTCCACAACACTTTGATTGATGCAACCTCTTTGGTTCTCAACTTGCGAACCTTATGATCAAGAATATAAATGGGAATCTCCTCATAAGATAGATTGTCCTTGATATCAATATTCTCGGTAGGCACAATAAGTCAAAGATCACTCAAACACTTCTTTAGCATAGAGATGTGAAATATTGGATGGACTGTTGATAACTCTGATGGTAGCTTTAACTCATAAGCTACATTACCAACTCTCTTGGATATCATGTAAGAACTAATGTATCGGGGACTTAGCTTTTATTTCTTACCAAATATCATAACACCCTGCATAGGTGAAACCTTCAGATATACCCAATCATCAACCTCAAACTCCAAATCTTTTCTTCTAACATATGTATAGGATTTCTGACGGCTCTACACTTTTTTGAACCTCTCTTGGATTGTTTACACCTTCTCCATGGATTGGTGAACCAAGTCTGGCCCTATAAACTTAGCTTCACCAACCTCAAACCAGCCAATGGGAGATCTACACCTTCGCCCATAAAGAAACTCATACGGAGTTATCTGAATACTGGAGTGATAATTATTATTATATACAAACTCATTAAGAGGCAAGTGGTCATTTCAATTCCCTTTGAAGCAAACTCAATAAGAGGCAAATGGTCATTTCAATTCCCTTTGAAGTCCAACACACGTGCTCTCATCATATCCTCTAAGGTCTGAATAATGCGCTCTGCTTGACCATCCGTCTGAGGATGAAGTAGTAATAAGTCTTACCTTCAAACCCAAACCTTTCTGAAATGACTTCCAAAACTGAGCAGTAAACTAGCATCGCTATCTGAGATAATGGACAAAGGAACTCCATGAAGTCGAACTATCTCACGAATGTACAAACCATCATACTCCTATGCTGAATTGGTAGTCTTTACCGGCAAGAAATGGGTTGATTTGGTCATCCGATCTACAATTACCCAAATCGAATCATGCTGCCTACGAGATCGCAGTAAGCTAGTAATGAAGTCTATATTAATCATTTCCCACTTCCATTCTAAAATAGTTGTGGTCTGAGACACACCACATGGCCTTTAGTGTTCAGCCTTGACTTGTTGGCAATTGGGGCACTTAGCAACAAAATCTACAATACACCACTTAATGCTATTCCACCAATAGACTTCTCTCAAGTCATGGTACATATTTGTGGAACCCGAATGGATCAATCATTTGGAACTACGAGCTTCTTCCATGATCCTCTCTTGGAGCTCATCCACATATGGAACACACAATCTACCTGATATCTCAATACACCATCTCCCACTTGTTCAGAAGTCATTACCTTCTTCTTATGAACATTTGCCTTTAGTTAAAGTAAGATAGGGTCTATTTCTTGTTTCTCCTCCACTTCTGACACTAATGACGATTCAACCTCATTCATTATAACAACTCCACCTTCACTAGAATCTAACAAATGGACTCCCAAACGTGCAAGTCTGTGAACTTCCGTAGCCAACTCTTTCTTGCCTTCCTCAACATAAGCAGTATTCCACATGGACAACCTGCTCAAGGAATCAGAAACAACACTAGACTTACATGGGTGATAAAAATACTCATGTCATAATCCTTAAGTAGCTCTAACCACCTTTTTTTGTTTGAGATTAAGCTCTGTATGATTGAAAACATATTGGAGACTCTCTAGTCGGTGAACAGAACCACGTGAACGCCATATTTTGAGAGCAAAAACCATGGCTACCAACTCAAGATCATGAGTCGGGTAGTTCCACTCATGAATATTAATCTACCTGGAGGTATAGGCTATAACCTTACCATTCTGCATCAGTACACAACCAAGCCCAACTTTGGATGCATCACAATAAACAACAAAATCCTTTGTACCCTCTGGTACTGTTGTTAACAGAATTTTCAATTCATGAAAGCTTTGCTCATAAGCTTCAGACCGTTGAAACTAAGTTGTTTTCTGAGTCAACTTAGTCAATAGGGATGAAATAGATTAAAACCCCTCAATGAACCTTCGGTAGTAACCAGCCAACCCCAAGAAATTCCTTATATCAGTTGGGGATGTGGGTCTGGGCCAATTCTGCACTACCTCAATCTTCTAAGTATCAACTGAAACTCCTTCACCAGACACGATGGCCTAAGAATGCCATGGATTCAAGCCACAATGCACACTTCCAAAACTTGGCATATAAATCTTGATCTTTAAGAGTTTGGAGGACTATGCTGAGATGACATGCATGGTCCTTCTCATTCCTCGAACAAATAAGGATGTTGTATATGAACACGATAAAAAACATATCCAAATACTTCATAAATACTTTGTTCATGAGATCCATGAATGCCACAGGAGCGTTGGTCAAACCAAAGGACACAACAAGGAACTCATAATGACCATAAGGGGTCCTGAATGTTGTCTTCGGGATGTCACTTTCTCTCACTTTAAATTGATGATAGTCAGATCTGAGGTCTATCTTAGAGAAGCAAGTGGCACCCTAAAGTTGGTCGAAAAAATCATCAATTCTCGGAAGGGGATATTTATTCTTTATGGTGACCTTGTTCAACTGGTGGTAATCAATACACATCCTAAGGGAACCATCTTTATTTCTCGTGAATAAGATCGGAGTGCCCCAAGGTAAGACATTTAGTTGGATGAAACCCTTATCAAGAATATCTCTTAACTGTTATTTTAACTCTTTTAACTCAACGGGAGCCATTCTATATTGCAGAATAAAGATAGGTTGAGTATAAGAAATGATATCTATTCTGAAGTCTATTTCTCTCTCAGGAGGGACTCTGGGAAGATCGCATGGAAAGACTTCTGTGAACTCTGTGGGATTCATCCTAAAAAATCATAGATTCTAGACGTATCAGTCACATCCTGAAGACCTACTTGCCCCTCTAGTGCATTGGGAGTTTCTTGACTTTGAGGATTATCATTCCTCCTTGCAGGACGTCCTCGAACAGCTCTTCGTGGAGGCATGATCTAAAAATACATGCGTAAGCACGAGTTAGAAGAAAATTTAATAGAGTTGAACTCTATCACACAAATGGGAGTAAGAAGAAAGTGAAAGGTTCCTAAATGTCGCAGCTTTCTCATTATAGATGTGGTGCGCTCCACACCGATAAGAAGGACTCTACTATACACGACTTCATAGACACCCTAGGGCTCTTGAAATTTGTACTCTAATACCAAGTTTGTCACACCCCAAGCGTGCACCTTAGACGTGGCTGACACTCGAGAACCATGGCTAGTCCCCAAGCAAACCCTTGGCCTGTCTGACTACTTTGCGGAAGACATACTCAAGCAATGATAGGCTCAAAACAAAATTAAATCAGTTAAACTCAAATACTCATCTCATATAATCTGAAAAATAATCAATAGGAATGTCATAGTTTGTAAAACAACTCAAAGAGAGTAAATACTGAGAGACACCTCAACTCCGTCTATCTATGAAGCCTCTACTATTAAAGAAGGATGTCAGGAAAAGACCCATGATATCTCAAAACTACTAACTATAGAGTAAATATGAAGTCCTCTGGAATGTAAGGAGGCTCACTGATAACACTCAAATCACTCTCCAAAACCAATTAAAAGAGTGAGCGGTCGTCATCAATAAAAATATCAACTAAGAGTCGGGGTTGAATTCCACAAGGAACAATATAACACCGATTGAAAAAGTAAAGGTTAACTAGGTACAAGTTTGAATCTAGACATACAAGATACACAAATATCAAATAAAAGCCAATTTTGACAATTACACTTCTAATGGGGGAAAAGACGATGCCAAGTAAGGGATGTATGGGAATTGGGAAAACTTGAGATTCAATTATCACTCAACGATCCAATGCAATTCAATCCAAGATCAATCACTAATTAGTATGCTAGGTCATCATCAATTTCGCTAATTATCTTTCGATATCAAAGCATTTTATGGTGATATCTCCTTTCGGTCTCCATCACACTAATACGAAACAACCCACTACCTTAACTTAAGCCACTCTTCAAAGGAAAGACTTGCACTCAATAATGAACCCTAAATTGTTATCTTTCGATCTCAAATTTAAGATTTAAAGCCAAAATGTGATTACCAATCTAATTCTCCACACCAATCAATCTCTTTCGAGCATCGACGGGAGATCGAAAGCTAAGATTGAGCGTGTACTCTCAGCCTATAAATTAAAGCATAAAAACTAGATTGAACCTATTTCATGAAATCAAGCAAGAAAATAAGAATTACAAAAGCAATAGAGAAATTAATCAAACACCCAAATAGCGTTGTCTAATTCTAGCACAAAAACCCCAATTTCATTCATATCATCACACCCACATGTCTAGCAATTAAGAACAAGTAATTGAAGAAATAGTAAAATATAATACTAAAATTGAACACAATCTTCAAATCCACAACTGAAATGTGAGACAACTCGCCTTCAATGTCTCAACCCCAAATTGAAATCTACCGAATAATCTCCAAAAACTAAGCTAAGCTATCACGAGTTCTCTATATTATGATATGAATGTTGCATATCCTAACAATGACTACCCATCAGTGTAAAAAAGGGTTTTGGGAAAATATTTGGTGAAATTCCAAATCTTCCCAAGCGCCTGGCAATTTGCTCATCGCGGTCGCGACATCTATCTCACGCGATCGTGATGAGTAGTGTCGATGGGTCACACGATCGCGACCCCTAACTACGTGATCGTGAGAGTTGAATCCATGCACAACACGATCGCAAATTCTTCATCACGTGATCATGAAGAGCAATTTCCTGCCAGTTTCACATTCCTCCATTTTGACCATTTTTTCCTCCAATTCTACTTGGTTTCTTCAAAGATCTTCTAATTCCATTCTCCATTTCATCTTCCTTCAAATATAAAGAAAACCACATTAAAAGAACCAATTCTAAACCAAATCAATCTAAAATAACTAAGAAAAAGAGCCTTAATTGAGTGGAAATTCACCACTCATCACTCACCAAAGGCTAGCTGGAGTGTCGAGTGATCTCAATAAAGCACCTGTTGATGATCCTAAACAAATGTATCTGTATTATAAAAAAAATGCAGGTTGAATGACATCAGTATATTAAATGCACGGGTATGAATATAGCCGAAGCGAAACAACTGAAACAAAGGACCGCAATAGATAAATATATACTAAAGTTGTATATAAATAAACAAAGAAGTTAAATCATTTAAAGCTTTAAAAAATACTTACTTATCGCTGAACTCCACATAATAAGTGATATATTCAAATACATTTTTACTCTTTTGGGAGATTTTTTAACCGACAACCATCATTATGAGTTATGTGATGCTACATCGTCTTGCCCACGCTGCCAGAACTGTCATCTACCGTGCCGGGTGTAGAACCTCTAAACTAAGTGGATCTACTAAGCAATAAGGATTCATCTTAAAAGTATGATCCTTTACCCATGTTGGCAAGACATGGTTTATGAGGATTTTTAATTGTCTGAACTCATTCCCATATTGGTTCTCATTACTACTCCCAATAATATACATATACATATACATATACATATACATATATATATACATATACATATACATATACATATACATATACATATACATATACATATACATATACATATACATATATATATACATATACATATACATATACATATACATATACATATACATATACATATACATATACAT